>JAQFZT010001470.1:0-15066 GCA_034696325.1 Camisiidae sp.
TCATGTAAAAATATCTATTAGTTTTTATGCAATAAAAATTCTTTATTCAGTAGTCAAATAAAAGACACCCTGTATTTGGTTCAAACTTTATCAAATTGAAAGTATATTTTATCTGACTTTGAAAACTATATTATAAGATAAAATAATGGGCTTATAATTTGTTTGCATATTTGCTAATTAATGCTATATATTTATAAAGTTACGAGCATTCAAAATGTTTTAATTTGATAGCGAACACACTCTATACCTGTACTTAACAGTTAAATAAATAATAGAAAAATTTACATTATTTATTGAAATTAATTGTATTTTGAATTGAACTAAATGTATATTTTGTGTCTCATTTATCCCTATTTTGTATACACCACTGACACCAAACTGATCGACTCCTGTTTATATAAACTGAATTCAACTCAAACTATATAGCAATGCATTAGAATTAAGTCAAAGTACGAATGTATGCATTGAATTATATAAAAGATAAACACAAAAAGTTTATTTAAAAGTATATCGGTTTATATTAATTGGCAATTGAATTATATGACTCTTGAAGGACAAATCTTGGACGAAGTTTTATACAACATTACAGGGTATTACATAGTATAGTATGCCATATGACAACATGTGGCACTTCATGTCACTTTGATTAAAGTGAAAGCTAACACATCTCTTTAATATAATACTAAATTTAATAATATTGTAGATATGGATCAACGAATTGACATTAATATTAAAAACGAATCGATTAATTATTCCAATGATTCAACAATTAATAAAACCCAATCTAATATGAAGACTAATCAGAAAAATGTGAAATATCGTGAAAGAGAACAATGGAGTAATAAATTTGAATTTATTCTGGCGTGTATGGCATATGCCATTGGATTAGGAAATGTTTGGAGATTTCCTTATCTATGCTATAAAAACGGAGGAGGTTTGTATTCTTTTTTATTAATATTCAATTTTTAAATAGTCATAGATTTAATACATTAGTATTGAAGTGTAGCACTCATTATCGTCTCAAAAGTATCCATTTATTTTTTCTATTTTATTCAATAACATACAATACATTGATTTGAGGCAAACTTAAATATCCTTTCAAATTTTTATTTTTATATGTTATTCAAACTTTTTATCATAAGTTTAAAGTGAATTCTATTTATATTAAATTAGATTAACTTTTTGCTCACACAAAAATTTCGTTAAATAATCTCCAGGAATTAATGCAAAATATATGATTTCGAAATTCATATTTAATAAACAAGTGTTAAATAAGGTTTTTAGCTCAAAGAAAATGGCCTGAGCCCAATAAAATTCCAAGAAACTGTGCCACTGAGCTGAGTCTGACCTTGTATTTAAGTTATTTTAAAAGAATAATTAAGTTTTGATTCATTAAGATATTTATAACTGTGGTTGACATAAAGCTTATAGCTTATAGCTCATAGGATATGCCCGATCAACGGTTTTACCAGCGCTCTCAAACTTTCAAGATTTTTCATTATAAGCCTTTATACTGAAGAGTTTTAGAAAATTCATAAATATTTCAATAATTTTGTATTGTACTAGTGTTTTGCGAATATCTCGAGATGAAAATGTAGTCAAAGTTAAATAGTTCACCAAAAAACGCATTATTTGTTAGTAAATAAAAAATTATCCCAGATTTTCATCAGTACATGAAGATTCCCGGCTCTTAGGCTCAGTCAGTCTGAGCTAAATCATGAAACTGACAAAACCTGAGCCTTGAGCTGAGCCTGCGAAAGACTAATAATTATTGTAGCTTTTATTATAAATATTATGAACAATAATTTCAAACACTAATTAATGGTAGTCCAGTGCTATATGCTATTAGAGTACATTTAAGAAATGAATTGCATACTCTAACTTCTATAGTATTTTCAATATTGACTCTAAATTTTAGAAGTTCGAACATGTAATTTATTTGGTTTATGTACAAGAAATGTGTTTGAAAATAATATGCTAAAAAAATTCTTAATTTTATAAAGCATATGAGCTATCATTTCATTTGATGGAAATATAAGTTGAAATACATCAACAAGATTTGTATAAAAATTTGACCCAAATCTTATAGAAAATAACCAAATTGTCATCTCTGAAAGTTCCAAATTTGGACAAAATGTGTAATCAGTATTTTTTTTATCAAACTTTCTCATTAAACTTTTTAAATTCTCAACTTTTTAATTTTGATTATAAATAATTGCAATTTTATAATGGGTGAGAATTTAGTCCTACAATTGTATTACTAAAAATGATAGTACGCATTTCAAACACGATTGTGAGCTATTCAATTCAACATTCCCTTAGTGTTATATACTGTATATGAATCCGAATTTTGATTGATTTTAACTACTTTTAATAGAGGAAATTCATTTGAATAGTCAAATATACTTAGAACTGTTAACCTCATCCACCTTATAGTTAATGTAGAGCATAAGCTCACTTTTCATGAACTTTGGCATAATTTTTATTGAGAGCTTGAGCTTCTAGCTTAAGGACCTAAACATCATAGAACAGTAATCGTAAGCAGTGGAACCGTTTCACTTTTAATCCAATAGGTATCTAATAAATAGTAAAGTATACTTTAGTACAGGGATCCCCAACCGGTAGCTCGCGGAGCTATTTTAAGTAGCTCGCCAAAGTTTCACAAAAAAGTATTAAATATAGTTTATATACCATAACTATTTATTTTATAAACATCTATTTTCACATATTTCTTAAATTGAAATATTGTTGAGTGACAACTAAAACTATAACTATTGAATAAATACGACTTTTGTTTGTTACTACCAAGTTTTGCATTTTCTTTTCAATTAGTTTATTCCTCATGGTAGCGAACGAAGTATTTTTAAAATTGAAAGTATCTCTCTAACAGAAAGGGTTGGGGACCCCTGCTTTAGTATATGGCCTGTAAAAGTTTTCCGAGTTTGAGTTTTCAAAAATACTATAGATATTATAAGAAAAGCTAAATGAAAACTATAGTATTGAATGTAATATCAATTGAATCAAACTTTTGCATTACTTTATTGAATGACTCCCTCTTATGATTTTTTATCAATATTTCAATCGTTATATAATTGGAGTTTTTTAATGATTTCATAAACTTATAACTTCATTATAATCTCAGGCTCGAGGCTCAGCTCAAGGGTATCAGGCTCAGTTTCTTGAGATTTTGTCAGGCTCAGCTCAAGGCTCGCCACTGAGCCTGAAAAGCTCGAGCCTTGCGGAACTCTAGTTCCAAGGAGGGTGCAAAAACTTAAAAATTTGCATTTGACCTGGGTGAATTCGAATCTGAGCTTCTATGCGTTTTTGAGAAACAATTTTTCGAAAAAAAATTTCCCTGTTTATAATTGTGATCTAATTTTGTTTCAAGTCAATTTTATATGTATAAGCAAACCTTCATGGGGTCATAGGCCAAATTCATGAATTAAACACGTGTTCTTTTTCGGTCCTCTATTCATGTAAAAATTAAAAAAATTAGTGTCCAGTGTGTTAGCCATATAGTGCAAGATTTCTTTTAAAAATAGAGTATTCTCCTTAAAAATACCCACAACTTGTAACTTAAGTTCACATTTGAGCTTAAAATCTATAGAAATAGGTTCCAGAATAGATTAGTGGTGAAACAGTGCAACTGATCTAAACCCGCGCAAATATATCCAGACTAACCCTAACTATCAAAGACTTGACAAACTTTGATCAACTTTGCAATGGCGGGTCTCAAACTGCAGAACTAATGCGCATATGCGGCTGTTTTACACGATCAGTCCACTTATCACTGGTTAACAAATTTACTAAACTTAGGGGGCGTGCACTCGGACGGGATCCTTTGCCTGCGGGAGATACCGAAAACTCTAACCAAAATCAAAGAACAGGGCTCACAAACAGACGATATAAATATATTAGGCCTCAAATATATTTCTGAACATAAACTTAAACGCAGTTTTTAATAATAAAGATAAGAGTTTTTATTCACAGAAAAGACTTAAATAAATATGGATTACAATGAAATGAAAGTTCTAAATAAATGACTAAATACTGGAAAATAAAAAAAGTATAGTAATGTACTCAAAACTACAGATATAGTATCAGATGAAAATCAAGTGAAAGTGAAACCAAGTGAAAATCATAATTTCATACCTTTAAAAGTATATTTAATGGCAAAATAATAATTATATATCTAATGAATATATTCACCTCCAGTCTGGTTGACAAAGGCTCAGCGAAGTGGGAGGTCTCTGATACCAGTGGCGCTATTTTGTAAATTTATTTCTCTTATAACTTCTTCATACGCAGCTTGAAGTTAAACTTCATTTGCAAATCTTTTATTTTTATTTGGCCTCTTCAATCTAGCGATGCCATCGAAGGCGCAGGGGTTAAGATCGGGGCTAAATGGGGGTGTTTTAGTTCCTCCCAACGATGCAAGTTAAAGAATTCTTTAACTTTTTTATGCTTATGTGGTGTCGCATTGTCGTGGAGGATGATAGGACTACGAATCCGCTTTCTTTTTATCCCTGGGTGTATTACTTCATTCAAAAAATTAATATAAATTTCAAAATTGACGTTTGTATTTTTTGGTAAAATTCGATAATTAAACACCCGATCTTCATGAAAAGCCACCATCATTATTACTTTCCAATCTTGCATTTTCCAAACTGCACTTACTTTGTTGGATCTGTAATGTATATAATGACCGCTAACATTATTTTAAAATTTTAAACTTTTGTCATATCAAAACTTATTGTGGTTGCTCATGTAACCGCCATTGGCGAGAACTTCTGGGGTCACTTAGGTCATAACTTTTAATCCATGTCTCATCAATGGCAATAATCCTTGCCAGAATATTATTATCAGCGTTATATCATTGAAGATGTTCATCACAAATATCTGCTCTCAATTGTTTTTGAGCAGGTGTTAAATCATGTGGTTCCCATCGAGAGACAATCTGTTTGGGCCCTACCTCTTTTAAAAGTCTTCTGGTACTGGAAGTACTGATACCTAAATTTTCTGACAATTCAAAAATACTCCAATTTTTGTCTTCTAGTAATAGCCCTTTTAATTTCTATTTGTGTATATCGTCTGTCGCTGTCCGTTCTTTTCCTTCATATTGATCATATTCACTACTCAGACGAGTTCCTTCAGAAAATTCCCGGTACAATTAATTGACTCTTGTTTGACTATATGATTCTCTTCTGGCGTTTTTTGCAAATCAAAATAAACTCTAGACGTGTGGTAGCCAAGTAACATACTATACTTAATAAAAGCTCGCTGCTCTTGCCTATTAATACTTGCTCGAAATTCGTCAACTTTTGGCCCCCCGACAAAACTGAGACAAAAAAGCGTTAAAGTAAGTAAGACTTCATGACACTTTGTTTTACACCAATGCGTAATAATATAATATAAACATGTTTACATCTCTAACAGTCCATGAGATATGAAATTCCGATTTTCACTGGTTTTATCTGATAACAAACGATATGCGGCCCAGAGTTGAGTCCAGTCAATTGTTTTATAGTAGATTCTGGCCCTTTACTCCTACAAAGTCTATCAACTTTATACAAACAAAAAGATTAACATAATTGAACTAAAAAATGTAAAGCCTTTAGGGTCAGTGTCCGGATCCCCCGCTCTTTTACTGCTTCATCCTCTCTCAGTTGCTAAAAATCCCAGTCTTTTTATGAATGGTAATTTGTATACCATTTTTTCTGAATTGGTATTTAAATAGCTTGTTATCCAAAAATAGAACATTGTTGTTTTCCTGAATTGCTGATGAAGCAATCCCTCATATCAATCATTGATTTATCGATAAAATATTATTTTATCAATAAATGCTAGAAATAAATTAGGTTTTTTAAAAATGGGAACAGAGATACATTTATAAGAGGTAACATTGGATTAAAGTTGCAATATTTGATAATTTGATAAACCAAATAAGTAAAAAATTATTATCAACCGTTTAATATAAGTGTAGTACTAAAAAATATTCCGGACGTTATGAATTTCATGTTCATTAAATTTGTATCAAATGGTATTGAAATGTAAGTTAGGTTTTGGAGTAAAATGCCTATTAGTTTGACCAAATAAGTTTCATAAAATGTCCTTTAATGAATTCGTCGACTGAAAAGTGTTAAATTCGTTCCGAAGGCAAGTTTACTGTCGAAACACAAATGTCAAAATTCAAAACTTAATATTAAATTGACTTAATATGGATTAATTTAAAGTAAATTTTATTTTCAAATCAAAATAAATGTTTAAAAATGGTTAAAACTTAAACCTGAAAAATGAATCATAGATTACATTGCTAAGATTACTATTTCTATTTATTCCCGAAAGTAATTCTTTGATTAATAAGTTTTGAAAATAAAATTTTCTTTAAAATAATTCATATTTAGTCAATTTGATGTTAAACTTTGAATTTTGACATTTTGTGGTTTGACGGTACGCATAGGTACCTCTCGAAGGGAGAGCCGCAACCCTTAAACGATAAACAAAAATCTAGGGTTTAAGAATATTACAAAATTAATAAAAAGAAAGGAAATTGTAACTTTTATAATACCAAAATTTTGATGAAGATTTAGACATAATTGATGAAGAAATAGAATAGTTTTAAAGTTTTTTAAAGCAAATTTGCATTAATTGCTTTGTTAGAACATTGATTATTTAATAATTTGTTTCTATAGCATAATAAATCAATAAATAACCGATTTAAAGCTCAAATTTACATTTTTTAAGAAACTACATGTATAATAGGTTACATACTATACATGTATAATACATCAGCAAAATTTTTTTATGTATTTTGCCAACGCTAATTATACATAAAACACTGAATAATGATATGTATTATACATTTAATGCATTTTTGTCAACCATAATTGGGATTGATAAGCCTTTTAAAATTAGAAATTCAATAGTAATTGAACTGAATGTTTAGACATCCGAATCATTCCGGAATCATATATAAAAGCATATTGTTATCAATCACTGATCACTCGAGAAGAGATTTAGTTTATTTTAAGGAGAATGAGAGAAAAATTGGGTCTCAAAAGTTTTGATATCTACAGTAGTTTTTCACCAGTCACACGGATAAGTGTTTTTGGTGTAAAAGACCTTAGGGTAGGCACAAAAAAATAATTGATAGACTGGGGGTCATAAGGGGATAAGCGAATGACATAGAGAAAGAAGTTTATAACTTAAAGTTCAAATATTGGAGCGCACTCTAGTAGTGGAGAGATGCGAATTACTAAATAATCAATATTCCGATTTTCGCATCATTCCAATACTAGAGTGCGCTTTAATTTATAAGCATAAAGTTATAAACTTGTTTCTCTATGTCGATTCACTTAAGGCGTCATACTTTAGGTACGTACGCAAATAAGTCTATTTTCAGACCCCTACCCCCCGTCGAATACGCATCCGTACGCATTAATGATATCCCTAACTAGTACGTACGCTTAAATGGAACTAATACACCCGATAAGGATTAAAACACTCAATTCAAATATAATTCAATTTATTCATTTTTATCCAATTTCTAAAATTATTTATTGTATAAATATCATTATTGCATTTTTTGATGAGGGTTGCGGGGAGTTGAAGGGGTCTTCGGGAGAGTTGGCTTAGTCTTCGGTGATAAGTTTCCAAAATTTCGATTTCCCGCAATATCCAAAGCGTACGTACATTTTTCCTTTACCCCCTCCTATTTTTATGCATAGGCTTTTGTAGGATTTCGGCTGACCCCTCCCTTCCCCTACCTATGCGTACGTACTAAAAGTGTGAATCCTAACCCCTTATGATTCCCAGCCCATTAATTACTGACTGTTGAGTGTGTACTATACCTGCAAATGATTGTTTACCACCCCATATAATTCTTTGAATGGTTTAATAATTAAAATGATAACATTGTTATATTGAATTAGTCATACATTGATTTGTAACATTTGATCAATTAATCCAAAGGAGCGTTTCTAATTCCATACTTCATATTTTTGGTGTTTGGAGGCGTCCCTATACTCTTCTTAGAAGTAGCGATTGGACAATACTTTCGAAACGGTGGTATAAGTGTCTGGCAATTGATTTGTCCATTCTTTAAAGGGATCGGTTTCGGAACTATTACAGTAGCATTCATTCTAAACTGCTATTATATTGTTATCATAAGTTGGGCTCTACTTTATTTTTACCACTCTTTTTCTTGGACTCTTCCATGGTCTACATGTAGTAATTCATGGAATACTCCCAATTGCTGGTCATCAAATGATAATCAAACCGTTAACTCGAAATCTGTAAACTCAGTCACCGAATTTTGGGAAAGAAAAATATTACAGGTCTTATGTTTTGCTATTTCTTCAAATTATGATTTATCTATATTTTAAGATAACATATTTTCTAAATTTATTTCTGTGTTCCAAAATTTATTCTTTTCCATTTAATTATGAAAATTTGTTAGAAAATAGCTCAGTCATAGCTGACCCCTACCTGTACTTTTCGAAATCCTAAAAGCATAGCTTTGGTCCCCCTTCGCTTCTTCGCCCCACTCAAAGCACTTCTGCAGCTTATGTACAGAGTAAGTACAGTATCGTGAAAGAAGGTTTTGTGGGTTAACGTTCTCGTACTTTATGTATTCTGGTTAGTTATTTTCAAAATCTATAACTTTATACATAAAATGTTGATAACTTTATAGATAATCCTTTTGTTTTAGACCCAAATTTGACTACTAAAACCTTTTTTCACGATACTGTACTGAGAATATGAGTTCCAAACATATTTATTGAGAAAATTTACTTTATCAAATACTTCATTATTGTGAATAATCAAAATTTTTTAAAGATAATATATTTTGGCAATAATTAAGTTATTCAATAGTATTGAAATTCACTCAAAATTGTTATAAAATTGATTAGTTTATTCGATTAGGAGAAGTAATAAGGAAAAAAAGATTTTTAACTGTAACAATGTTGTAAATTAGACCAAAATATTCAGTTAGAGCTCAATCGATTCAAATTAGAACTGATTGGTTATAAAAGTAGCGTATAAAAGTAAAAGTAAACAACTATCTTTTGAGGCAACCGAAAACAACTGATGTTTCTAAGTTTCCAAATGTTATTTTATATAAAAACAAGCGCACATGTAGTGAAAATATAGATATTTTCGGTTGCCTCAAACGATAGTTGTTTCTTGTAGTGTACAGCACTCGACTATAATAATCAGTAGCATTAAGTATAGAATTAAGTGAAAATTAATCATTAATATAGAATAAATTCTTGAAAGATATGGAGTATAATTTTCCTCAAAGTTAAGGCACTGGAATGTTGAGCTTCACTCTCGATTGAGAGTCCCGAATCTGCAAGTTCATCTTTAAAGATGAAAATAAGAGATTAAAATTTCTATTCATTATTGAAAGCTCGAATATGTTCCTGAATTTCAGCGGATTTCTAAAGATTATTTTAATTTTTCGAAATTCTGGAGCAAATTTTTTTTAAATGAAGAAAATTCTAAGTTGTTTCGAAAATATTATGGGAGAATATTATGAATTCTTACAGTTCATTCCGCTTATTATAAACGAGAGCGACTATAATAGTGAACGCTCTCTGAGGCACCAATCAATTCATTACAGTGTGTAAAATAAGTCTTGAATTATTTTTCTCTTATTGTTTCAATGTTGGAAAAAAGTGAATTTGGGCTCGGGAGTGTTCGTGACACCGTAGCCCTTTATATAATACATTGTTGGATTCAGATCATCGATTGATACCATAGTTGACCATATTGTGACCACTTCTGATCAACTCCTGACGGATCTGGTCAATTACCGATATTTTCAAATTATTCACTTTTTCAACATTCTGATCATATTGACACCTCAATCGAATACATTTTGATACTGTATGTTTCAAAATTCAGGAATAAATAGGGCATTTGATTATAAAGTATGAAATATGTACCAAAATATGAGTCAAAAATTTCAATTCAGGTAATCAGAATGCTGAAAAAGTGAATAATTTGAAAATATCGGTAATTGACCAGACCCGTCAGGAGTTGGTCAGAAGTGGACACAATATATGATATTAATCAACTCAGCTTGATGAGTTGAATCCAAAGATGTATCGCATTAAGGACTACGATGTCGCGAACACTCCCGAGCCCATAAGTCCAAATTCTCTTTTTTCCAACATTGAAACAACACGAGATAAATAATTCAAGACTTATTTTACACACTGTGTAAGCGGATGGACTGTATTTTTAAGGTAAATTTGGTTTATATCATTATTGATGATAATTTTAAATGATGTCAAAATAACATCTCTAACTCGAAGATTTTGCCAAATTTACTAACTCATGAAAACTTTCAATACATTTATTACTTAATCTAAAGCTTTGAGACTCTCAAGCGATAATTAAAGAGTAAGTCTTGATATATTATATTGTAAAATTTCATTTAATAGGGTAAAACTTATATCTTTTACATGGATAGAAAAACATTTTGTAAGGTGTCTAGAGGCCAAACTACAAAAGCTTTGGAAAAAATTCGGATTCGGATTCAGAAGCTGTGATTATGCATTTATATACTGCTACTCATAGGTATAAGCGGTTTATCACAGATTAGGATAGTGTGAATCACATTAACTGCACTCCATCTTATCTTAACTGACGTCTGACTTATCTGCGGCCCAGTTAGTTGGGCCGCTTTAATCTAAGCTAGACTTTATGAGACAGCTCATAAATTCTAAACCTTTTTTGGCATAGGTAAGGCTCGAACATACAGACTCACAAGTGAACTGTGCAAACTTGACTTAATTAACAGTGAGCACATAAGCCGGCTAGACTATTATCCCGGCTAGGTTAAACTTACGTTTTGATAACTTTCTATATTCGAGGAACCCCAAGAAAAAAGACTCTATAAGACTAAATACATGCCATAGAAAAGTTTTGATAACTTATTCAAATTGATTCAAATTGAATTCATTTATAAATGACACTAAAATGACAGTTTGCATAATGCTAAGGTTTTTTAAATCTTCTAGTTATCTATAATAAATTGCGGCTACATCTCGAAATGTCTAAACTGTTTTATTACCTAACACTTATTTAAGCATAACACTGGTTTGCTATAATGAACTGCTCAAAAAAATAAAATTTCCGTTTTATAAGTTTATCATAAATTGAATGAAAAATGAGTTGACACCATGTTAACATAAGTTAAATAAACAAGACTGATTCAGCAATATAATAACTCGTTATGTGTTCATACGTTATTAAACATAATACAACCAACACTAAAATATTTTGCTTTTTACTGACCTAAACTTTTGCAGCCTTGCCTAGTCCACTACAGCGCGTCAACATAACATAAATTCACTGAACTTAACTTATTCATTTCACACATTGAAGTTGAGTTCTATTTTTCTAGAGTTTAGTTTATTTTCAAGTTCAAAAATGAGATAATTATTTTGAGAATTAGTAATTCAAGGTATTGAAAACAGGGTTTAGACATTTGCAACTTAGATCTTTATAGATTAATCAGAACTCAAACGTTATGTCGTGTCGATGAAGCATTTGATGAAATGTTTTCAAAACAAGAAGAAGATGACAGTACATCAGCAAAAAAAATTATTTCGACGATTTAAACGTATTTTTTAACACAGAAATCGAATCTGAAATTGGTTTCTTTATAAGTATTATAGTTTAGCCTCTATGCCCCTTACAAAAGATTTTTCCGTCATGTCTTTGTCTATCATCTATTTAAAAAAATATAGATAAGTGAAGGCATTGATCATCCAAATGGTCTTCAACCAGACCTGGCATTAACTTTGTTGATAGCTTGGGTCATATGTTTTTTCTGCATTTGGAGAGGAATCAAATCGACTGGAAAAGCAGTTTATGTGACCGCTATTTTTCCGTACTTTGTTATGACTGCTTTGTTCATAAGAGGTATTACACTTCCGGGTGCTCTTGAAGGAATCAAATTTTATTTGTTGCCTGATTTTGGGAAAATATGGACTGACGGTGGGGTTTGGATCGATGCCGGAACGCAAATATTCTTTTCTTATGCAATTGCATTGGGCTGTATGACTGCACTTGGAAGCTATAATCAATTCAATAATAATTTTTATCAGTGAGTTTACTCATGAATTTACTATTAAATATTGATTCTATATTATCCCCAATTAACTTTCAACAAAATGGAACAAAATTAAGAATTTTAAGCAATTAACTCAGAAATATGTTGTTGTAAATGATGCTCAATTATTATACACTCAAATGAATTCATAAGTTGGAACTCTTTTGAATTTTTTCTCCAATAAATTGTTAATATTTTCAAATGATTTGGATCTTTGAACTATATTAGTGTATTAGTCATTTTTTCAAACAATCAATTTTAATGTAAGAAATCTTATAATATACAGTTTTATTACAATTCAATACGTAAGGGCAAGAAATTTCTTCACTTCAAAAAAATATGAGTTTCTTTTACGGTTGCCAGGTCTCAAGGATTCTTCTTGAGTCTCAAGGAATATAGCCTTCTCCCCTCAAAGTGTACCTTAGTACTCCCCTTTGACTTTTTACTAATACTCTTTCTCTTTTACATTCGTATGAATACTTTTTGAGGTAGTCGTAGAAATGCATGAGAAATTTATAGTTTTAAAGTTCGTATTGATTAAAGTTTATGAGTCATACGAAGACTCACTTTAAAATGATCAGTAAATTTAAAAGTATTGATACGAATGTAAAAGAGAAAGAGAATATTGTATTTAAAATAAAAAATATACCTTTACAATGGTCCCCCCCTTTGCAAAAATGAATCCTCAAGGAATTCTCAAGGAATGGTTAGAACGTGACCTGGCAACCGTAGTTTCTTTTCCATTCCATACTCATAAGAAGTAAAATATACTCTAAACCTTTAGCAAAAACTTATTTGAATGTTAGTTTGTCTCCAACATTATTAGAAAGAAGCCATTACAAAGACTCCATTTTTAGGAGTTGCCAAATTGAGCATGAGTTTGAGCATGAGTTTTTAAAATTAGCAACAATCATGTCTAGGCTCGTCATTAGATACCAAATCGCAATTTCACGACACCCTGAATTCCCGATTTTAACTTTTAGGAGGTATTGACAGACAGCAAAACAACAAAACATTAATTAGTCTCTAGGGTTAGCTTTGGTATTCGGTCTAAACTCAATACAATATTTAGTCTTCATAGTCTTTATTTAAAGATCTCATTAATTCATTAAATTGAAACAATAAATTTTAATTCAGATTATTTTGGGTTTAGTTTATTTTCAACTTTGAAAATGGGATAATTTTTTGAGAATTAGCAATCTAACACATTCAAAACAGGATTATGTTCGTCATCTTAGGATCAATTGAGTAACAGCTACTGATTTTTCTCATACAACCATGTATGTGGATTAAATTAAAAACTGTTATTTTAGACCAAAATAATTTTCAAAAATTAATAGAAAAAGGTTCATAAGAAACAAAAAGTCATCATTTAAAATATGAATTCTATTTAATTCACATAGATATTCAAATTAAAACATGCTTTCATTGATAGAGACAATGACTGACTTTCACTTATTTATAAAATGATTTCATGAGTTATGATTACTAGTCATTAGTTTTTCATTAGATTCAAATTGTGATAAACAGTTTATTACAAAATGATGTCTTATCAAATTGACGATTGAGTTGAAATGCATGGATTTTGTTTTTTGAGTGTACTATTGGTTTGTCTTAACTTGTTGTTGTTGTTGAATTGAATGCTAAGGGTAAGAAATGCATTTTGCCCACATCTATTCATTTTGCCCATACCTATTCAATTCATGCAGTCATATTAAAATGTGATCCTCACTGAAAATTTGACACTTTTTTAATAGGAAAAAATTGTCAATGAAAAATAATTAATTTTGCCAACAATAAATCCCGGATATATAAACTTATTCCCTCTGAACCCAACCTGGTTTTAACTGTGTTAAGCTTTCGGGAGTTGAATCCTTAGTCATTACATTGAATTACTTTATGAAGAAAAAACATTTTTCTTTAAATTTCAACCGATTTTTACTGATTAATAGACAAAAGCAATAACTACTGCAAAGCTCGCAAACTGTCTTACATAATAAATTACTAATTTTGAATCAATAATGACTATTTACTTTTAACTTTTGATTACATTTGATTATAAGTAATTAATAGTTTTTAACAAAACTTTTTCAGTCAATTGTTTTTTCTGACTGCTATGAATAGCGGCACATCATTTTATGCTGGATTTGCTATATTTTCTGTTCTTGGATTTATGGCTCATGAACAAGGATTGAATGTGAGTCAAGTAGCGGAAAGTGGTCCTGGACTGGCATTCATAGCATATCCACGAGCAGTGGCCCAAATGCCTGGAGCGCCGGTTTGGGCCATACTTTTCTTTTTGATGATATTACTATTAGGTCTCGGAAGTCAGTTCGTTGGAGTGGAAGGCTTTATCACTGCATTAGTCGATATTTTTCCACAATATCTTCGTTATGGTAGACGTAGAGAATGGTTTATTGCCGGCACTTGTATTGTCTGCTATTTGATTGGCCTTTCAATGGTTACCAGAGTTAGCGAAACAATTCATTCTCTCATTAATATAAATGAATAATTTCCATAATTTCAATCGCAATTATGATTATTTCGATTTATTGAAGGGTGGAATGTATGTCTTCCAACTATTCGACTATTATGGAGCTTCAGGAATGTGTCTGCTCTGGTTCTGCTTTTTTGAAGCTTTAGTAATTGGATGGATTTATAGTAAGTCATCAAGTATAATATAAGTACAGATATTGTTATTATACCGTTGGCGACGCCAATCATTCAAAAGAATAATAGAAAAAGAAGATAAGATTTTGGATTCATAGCTTTCCTTTACATATGAGCTTTGATTCAGATCAAATCTATTGATTTTGACCGTTGAGCCTATACTTACTTTACATCTGATCATTAGTTAATTCATAAAGGACCTTGTCCATTTTCGCCTATGTGCACATTCTTGATTTGATTGCATTTAAGAGTATTTTCAACGAGGAGTT
>JAQFZT010001471.1:0-15062 GCA_034696325.1 Camisiidae sp.
GTATATCGCGGATGGCGAGGTTAATTTTTGCAGTATTACGCATTTCCTCTAATCTGGTTACAAAAGACATTTTCTGATCATCGTCTTTGTATTCTTGAGCTAATCTACTATAATATTTTACGCGAATGAAATCTAAAATTCGATTCTTTAACCATTTCATAGAATTTTTTCATAGTTCTTGGATGTGGCCATCAAGTTTTATAGCCTCAACTTCTCCATAAACTGATTTTAATTACAATTCGATTAGTTTTTTAGATATTTTCGCTTTAATTACAATAACTATTACCGGAAATTAATTTTGAATAATTCATCAATTAACTATCGAGACTTTTGAACGTTATAAAAAAAATTGCTTACTAATTAAAAATATCGAGCAGGAGCTTTCAGTGATTTCTATACCTTTCACCCCTGTATTTGATAGTTAGGTTATAGAAATGAAACATTAAATGCTATAAAACTATATCAAATTTTTCATGTATTTGAAAAATTGAGAATTCCGAGAGGTAGTCGAGACCCAACCGAGAATCGAGTCTCGAGGCAAAGAAAATTCGAGAATCGAGAGTCTTACTTCTCGGAAATACTGACCACTACTATTATTACAATAAATATTACTGAAAATGAATTTTGAATTAAGCATGATTTTAGTATCGAGAACTCTAAGCGTTATAATTGCTTACTATCCGAAAATATTGTGCAGAAGCTTGAAAAATTGTCTCAACTATTTACTAGATTATTTAATGCACAGCTAAGCATACAAATCAAAATAAAGTTTTAATATTTTTTTGAAAACTTATTCTTAAGATTCTTCTGGCATCCATTATAGTTAGTAGTTTTTCAGACCAGTAAATCAATGCAAGTTATTTTTAAGTTAATAATCAATTATTTATTCAATTGATAGAGTTTGATAGTTTGATAAATGGAGTTTAAATTATATACAATATAATATTATTAATTCAATTAAGTTTTGATAATTTTACAATAGTTTTAAACAAACTCCCATTTTTTAATCGTAAAGATTACTTGTTTTAGTTCAAAAATAATTACAAATCTCTTTCGTTCTCTTACACCTTGTTATTATATCCATGATTATTATTTTAATTTGAGGTGAAATATGAATTTGTGTATCTGCATGTACAGATGTATCACCTTCACTTTCTGTTAAATATTCATGTGTTCAGTTCATTTCCGTATTAAAAATTTTCCTTTAAGTGACAAGATATGAAAATAAGGTTAACATATGGCTATCTGTATTTCAAAATTTTAATCCTCATTGAATATTGCAAACAAATTCAAATAAAATAAAATTTTACTTTCAAATACTAAGATTCAATTACTTCAAAAAATTATTTCATAATTTAATGCCCAATAATTCAAAAGAAGACGAAATAAAAAAATTCAGTTAAATTTCTGTATTGAAACTATCTCTAAAAATTGTATGCACATTATTATTTTTAGCATTTCATAAGGAATGTGCAAGAATACTTATACACGTGTTTTCTTAAATATTATGACTTATACTAAATTTATCTCACAAATTTAAACTCAATGTGATATTCAATCCTTTCCCAACCGCTATGCCTACAAACTTCTCATCTAAATGATCTCCTGTTTTAATTAAATTTAACTGATTTTAATCAATAATTATGCATTTGGTAGTTGATTCACTAACTATAAACATATTTGTGTTTAATAATTTTGAAGATAGCGTCATTGTGATGGTTTCTGGCAATATGTCTGAGTCTTGGACTTAAAATACCGAAATGCTATAGAAATTTTATGTTCAATAATAATTTTAAAAATTCTAATTAAGATCTCACTTTAAAATTTTTTTTATGTGTATATATCTATTTTTACTAACTAAAATTTTTTCAATAAACTGTTGAAATGTCTTGATACGGTTTTCTTACTAAAAAACATGGAGAGCCTGAGTTTCACCCATGAAATAATTGTAAATTATCAAAGATGTTATTGACTAAAATATAATACATAATTTCAATTTTAATTTATTTAATTAAGAAAGATTATTATAGCATACAGCTATAATTACTAATTATTAGAATATTAATATAAATACTTAATAATTTTTAAATACCAGCATAAAATGATATTTAGAGCATAGTTTTTTATGCCATATAATAATTAAGTTTCTTTTGAACAAAAAACTTGTGAAAACTTTCTTCAATTGACTCTATATTCATTTTCATATCTGTTGATTTCATAAGTTGATTAAAACTAAAAGCCCATAAACTTTTTTCCCTTAGAATTTCCTCACAGTCCGGGCGTTTATTTGACTGAAGATTTGACATTCTAGTTATCAAATCAAATAAGTTCTTGTATTCAGTTTCCAAATAGGATTTGTCACCAATAGGCCTATGAATTGATAAACAGTTTAAGCTACAAATATTTTTAATTATATTGATTTGAAAAATTAATTATTTACTCATTTATATCAATATTGAATATTTTCAGCGCAATAATTCCCAGACTATAAATATCTGCCTTTTTGTCGTAACGTTTAGTTTGTGATACTTCTGGCGCTATATATAAAGGAGTTCCGCTATATTTAGTATGCAATTGTTCTTCAGCTTCATGAATAGTCGCTAAACCAAAATCAGCCACTTTAACAAAACGACCTTCAGTTCCATCAGTTATTAGAATATTGTTTGGTTTTAAGTCTCTGTGAATTATATTCTGTTTATGCAAATAATCAACACTTTCCAAAACTTCAATAAATAATTCACTGGAAATATAATAACCCAAATGTGTCATTACTTCTGATTCTTTTTGATTCAATTCTTTATTCACTATTTCTATTATTTCTTTTAATGTGTTATAGCATAACTCCATTTGAATGTGTAATAATAGAGTATTATTTGGTTTAAATAATTCATGACTTGGACCTAATTTTCGTATTAATTCATCAGTTTTATAATAATAGTTATTTTCAAACCAAAATGACTCCAATTTAACAATCCGATCACTTTCTAATTTTGATAAAATATTGATTTCTTTTAAAGCTTTTTCTTTGAAGTGATCATTAATGGGAACCTTTTTTATGGCAAATACTTTATTAGTTTTTTTATTAATAGCTTTGCAAACAATACCAAAATTCCCGAATGAAATCATTTCTAATTCATGGAATTCTGATTTGTAGTTACTGTTAAGGTTCTCATTTTCAATATCTGACTCTATCATATAAGTTATCTGGAAATAGTGAGAAAATAGTTCATTTAGAGATTTGAATTGTGTTTCTTTTGGTTCACTAATAATCTCCAATTCTCCACAATCACCCCAAACATAATATAAACCATTCTCTGTTTGTGCAGCTGAAATGTGGTACCGATAATGTGAACCGATATTAATAAACTTCTCTGAATGATTTAACATTTTTGGAGTCAATTGTGTCTCTCCAATCAAATTTAGTCTTAAAAATTGTTTTAATTTATTTTCCGATTCATTACGTTGAATTTCAAATCCCAATTGTCTGTATTTATTCCAACCAAACACATAGACATCTCCTCCACAGGATAACAATAGACTGTGCTTTTCACCACAACTTATTTTCTCAATTTTAACATCAATTTGAATGCATTTGGGTTTGTTTTCAGTATTATTTGTATTATTTAGACCCAATTGGCCGAAAGAATTATCACCCCAACTATAAACACATCCACTTTCTGTTAATGCCAGGGAATGATTAAAACCGCATGAAATAGCTATTACTTTCTCACCATCAAATTCATTCAATTTGAAAGGTATTAACACATAATCAAAGAAACCACTTTTTCTATTCCCAATTTGTCCATGAATATTCCAACCCCAGGCATACACATCATTATTGGATGTCAACACAAGTGTATGACCAGAACCACAACACATTTCAATAATGTTTTCATTATTCAGATATTTATTCAATTCTAGTTTGGGTTTGGAAAGTTTACTTCCATTCCCTAAATATTCGTTTCTTCCCCAGCAATAGAGTTTTCCATCCCTATCGCGACCAATCGTATGCCATCGACTACTCTTGAGATCAATAATTCTTTTATCACTTAACTGTTTATTAAAAGTGAACACATCTACAAAGTTCTTGTTATCAAACCCTAAAACTCCATGAGAATTACGACCACAACAATACACTTTGTCTTCACTTGTGACTAAAATTACATTAAATTCTTCGTCATAATCTCTAAAAACATATGAGATTTGAATATTTCTCTTAATCTCTCCCTTAAATTCATTAATTTTCTCGAAAATACTTTTCATTTCCGACATTTTGTATAAAAAACTTAATCTCTTTCTCTGTGCGATGAAAATTTTCATGTTTCCATATGTTTTATCATTGATTTATTACTCAATGTTCATATCTTATCATTATAAAGAAAGTGATTACCCGTTAAATTTTTAATAATTAATAATCTAGCCTTCAATATAAACAATTTTAATCTTTATTCTGTATTCTGAAATACCGATTCTGATTTATAATTACGCCCTTCTGAGACGGTCCTGAGCTTTGAAGTCACGACCCATCAGACTGAGGTCCTACGGACCCAACGCCAGTTACAGCAACACACGATAGGAGGAGAGACAGTATATACAACATACACAATGAGAACTCAGTAGACTTCAAAGTTTTAAGATACAGGGTGACAAATAAGTCATTGAAGTAAAGTAAACGCTTATAACTTTTTAACTATCAATCATAGACAATCGTGACTCAGTGCCCTCTTTCTACTATAATGGGAATTTTTTCATGTGTTTAATCTTTGTTTACTTTTCTCTAATAATGTCTGCGTACAGTACAAAAGAGCGTGCTTTCATTATTAAAGAATATTATTCTAATTAAAATAGTACTATAACTGTCCAAAGAAATTTCAAAAGAGAGTTTGGATGCAGAGTTGGAGCAACCAGGAGCAAACTTTTGTCAGTTTATCAAATAATAAGTCATTGTTTTTATCGTAAAGTTGTCTCATTTGTAATTTGTTTGAAACTAATTTCTGTAAAATTAGCCCTAAAATACAAAATCTTAAAACCTTTAAATAGAAAAATATGTCTCAAAATATTGAGTTAAAGTTTAATTTAATGACAAATATTTGACTTATTTTGAACTTTTATAGTTCAATATTTTCAATAACAATGAATCAAAGATTTTTATTTTGACTATTCATTACTAGTATTGATAAAAATAAATTTATTCTGTATTTGAGTCGTAAAAGAAAGGACATAGTCCAAACCCTATGGGCGCCGTCCCCCAAGGTCATATTCATACGTATTTATATTCAAGCGCTCCATTTCAAATCTTGAATATCTGTTAATTGACATTTTAAAAACTTCAAATAAGAAAAAGTATTTATCAATTACAAATTAGAAAATGAAATTATTCATAAACTATCATTTTTAATTGTATAGAAAAGTCTTAATTTGTTTTAAATAATTACATTTGTTTATGTCTTTGAGTTTATTAATGACATTATATTGCATTTATTTATTAAATTCACCCCTGAGTGACGTTTCTCTCTAAAATAAGTACATTTATATCATAAATTTTGTGGATTCAGTGGTATGCTTTGAGAATCTCGAAATACATATTTCAACGACTTACATTAAAAATGGGGTAGTTTTTTGAAAATTTGTAATATTGAAAAAAGGATTGATTACATTCAGAATCATTTTGAACTTTAACATTTTAAATCATTATATTTTGAATTTTGAATTTCGACATTTCGAAGTTGTCCTTAACTTTTTGCATGCCTTATCAGTTGAGTTGAACTGATTGTTATCTAAGTTAATTTTAAAATATTTCCGATCAACTTTAACACCGCAAGTGTTGTTCAGAATTATTCTGCGAATCACCTAAATTTCTTTCAATTTTTATAACTTATATGAATGAAAGAATATTTTGTATATTATTTAAATTCTATTTGATAATGTAGATGAAACAAATCGTAAAATACATAATTTAAAAATAACTTAAATACTTTTTAATAAATTTAAAAATTCATATATGCTTTAAATTTTAAAAAATCCAACCTATGGCTTGAATAATTAATGTTATCAAATAACTTTTAAGAAAAAAACTGCATTTATTTCAAAACTTATGTGAAGTTAAAGAAATTTTCTCACTAAATAAAGATTTCATTTCAAGCAAGCTAAAACACAATGAATATTTCATTAAAATCAAATTGACATGACAAGGTAAATTAAATTTATATAAAAGTATAAGTATTCTTCAAGTTATAATAAATAAATAATATTTTTAAAAAATTTAATTATATAAAAAGTATGAAAGACAAACAATGAAATAATTTTGCAGAAGTATATCTTGTGAATCAGAATTTAAAATACAATTTTATGAATAGAACAATAAGCTTATTATTATAACTGTTTAATGAGTCATAAGTCCATCATTGAAAAGAGGTTTGGAAATTTTATCTCTCTATATGGAAGTGCAGAAAGCATTTTATTATTCAACACAAGAGTAAACTAAGAAATTTTATTTAGAAAAAAATATTAATTATAAAAATTTTTTTTATAAGAAATCTGACAAAGCTTGCATTACATGATATCGGGAAAGCATACAGATTTAGATATAAATTTTTTTAATGAATAATTCTTTAATTATTCATTATTATAAATAATCGGCTTTTATCATAAAGATTTTGATAAAATTTAATATTTCTTAAATTTTCTAAAATATCTTTTGAAAAGTTTAAGCTGAATTCAATCCAATGTTTATAAAAAATAATGACGGCAAAAAATATAATCTTTTATCTACTTTTGAATAAATTGTATATAATTTTTAAAAAATCTTTTTATAAAGAACTTCAAGAAATCCATAGAAAATACGTAGTTAAATAATTCTATAAAAAAATATAATTTCAAAGAATAAATTTTAAATAATGTCATATATTATTTATGTTGAGTTTTATATGAAATTGCTTTTATTGATTTTATCATCAATAAGTATACTGTAAAATTCCTACTTTCATTTCTAACTCGGAATTCTGGCATGTGTTTGTTTCTTATTGATTTATTGTCAAAAACTCAGTAGAGTTGAGCGAATGAAAGTTCTAGGTTCACTGCCCTGTACTGCAGGTTACTCGAGAAACAATTAATCCGAGACCCAATGATCCGAGAACCTAATATTAGGTTAGTCGTATTATCAAGGCATATAAATGAATATTGAATTGAATATACAAGCTAAGTTTTATTCATTTTCTGTTAATTTATATCACATAATTTGAATTGTCGAAAATGAATCCGGAAAATTATAAGAATTTAGAAAATTTGAAATCTTTATTGAAAGACAATGTATTTTGAACGAAGGATCATAGAATCATTCAATCATAATTTTTAAAAATTTTTAATGATTGACCAAGACTATGAATTACCAATGATGAAGATTAAAATTTTTCAATAAATAATATCTGAGCTTAGAACTGCATGAAATTCAAAATAATTCTGGGATCAACGGAATAAGAGAATGAAGACCGCCCTGCAAATCTTAAGATTCACAATATCATGATCCACTCTGAACCTTAGGTATCCCATGAAACACTCAGACCCGCGCTTCGATTATACTTTTCAATATTGCTTTATCGATTGAAAAATATATTTATTATATCATTCACAGATAGAAACGAAATTTGCTTTTAAGTAAAAATAAACTAGTTTCTTGATGATTACTAAATCACCTAAAAAGAACATATAAAGAAAGCAAATTATATTATATTAAAAAGTTATGAATGTATAGAGTGAATGTCAAATAATGACAGATTTCAAATAATGATGAAAGATTTGAATCATAAATCATTTGACTTTTGTCATGAATGTCTGTATAATCTTTAGGCAAAATAGATCATTAGTTATTTATTAACTCAAGAATCGATGAAAAAATATAAAATCTTTATAATACATTATTTTCATGTAGTAAACAACAGATAAAATTCAAAATCGAATCTTACTAAATATCTGATAACTAATGCTGTATTAAAGTTATTATTTTGCAATTTGTATCGCAAGAATGGCAACAAATTTTGGGTTAAATTATTTGATACTTTTCCATAATTTCTGTGGAATTTCTTATTGTGGTCATGGCTTTGAAAAACAATATCTTTTCAAGAAATCATTTGCAATTGGCTGGAATTGTGTACATTTCATACTTCTTTCAATCAACATATATAAGGATGAAATTGAATCTCGTATCAATAATACATTCATTTCATTGCCTACTAAATCCACTGGTCTTAAAATAATTGCTTGTTTTGTAGCAGCTAGTGTCTTCTGGTTAACAGCTTTGCATATAATACTTCTTATCAACGGAAGAAAAATCATTGAATTAATGAGAGAAACTGGAAACAAGAGTATTCGTCTTCTGAGCAAAAATGACGAAAAAAGAATAGCTTTGAAAATAGTTGCTTTACAAGCAATTTATATAATATCTTATCTTGTATTATATCAAACGGCATATCATTTGAAGAATGAGTTTAAATTCGATCTTTTCTTCATAACACGTTTATTTAAAGCTGTATTCTTGATGGCAAATGAGACAGCAATTGTTGCTTTAATTGCTTACAAAAGTGAATTAATCAGATTTGAAATTAATTATATGAGAAAAAATTTGCATTCAATAAATTTTGAATCGTATTTCTCGATGATAATCAATATCAAAGAAGATGTGAAAAATTTGGATAAGCTCTTCTCTTCAACTATTTTTCTCATCATATCAAACAGTATTATGAAACAGATTGTAGGTATTTGTTTCTTAGCCATAGATTTTGAAAGTAGTTTCATATATCTTATTCCACATTTCTCTCTGATTTGGATTTTACTGATATTTCTTTGCTATGTCTGTAATATTATCCCCAATTCTATGTCTCAATTAAACGATTCATTTAAGTTATTTTTTATCGAAGAGTTTTGTTCTTTGAATAGCAATTTAGATTTGAAAAAATTATATAACTTGAATATTTTCAGTTTGGTTTTCGCTGAGAGAAAGGATATGTGTTTAACAGCATTTGGATTATATAAAATTCGTTCATCAACTATATTATGTATTGTTTCTATAATAGTATCGTATTCTGTCATTTTGATTCAAACTAATCCTGTTAAATGAAAGAATAAATAAATATAATATATTTTTCTGACTGTTTTGAAATAACATTATATTCAATATCATTAGAAGTAGTGAATTGAAGCTCATTTTAATTTCTCAATCATTTATAAAAACTGCTCAATTGTAATCTATGGTGAGTTCAGAATTCGTTCAAATAGTTGATTTATTCATTAACTGTAATAAAACCGCAATTCTATGTCTGTAAAAAGCGTTTTTGGCTAAATTAAAATATATAATTTACTACTCACACAACTGAGACAAAAATTACTTATTTCTTAAGCTTAGACTATCGATAGAAATGATTAATGTATTACAGATGAAAGTTTATATATTGCTATAAGTATATATGTGAGCGTCCATCGGGTTTTGTGGCTGATGCCACTGTTCATCAAATTTAAGGATAGATCCCTCTATAGACAGTTTATGTAACACGTCATTAACTTTATTCAAACTTTTTACAACTTTACATAAGCTGCTTATAAAGGAAGTCTATAGTCAGTAAACTGAAAAGATGTCCTTATGATTCCTCCCTCGATATGAACTTGTTTAGTAAAGGAAATTTTACCAACTGTTTCACTTTAGCAACATATGAGTTAGGGATTAGTGACAATTTCTAAGAAGCCTTTCATAGAAAACATTCACTATTCATAAGGGACTAAACTTAAGACGTCGCCGAATTGTCGGCAAATTAGGCGCTAAAATAACGAAATAACATATAAAACATTCATTACATTATTAAATCTTACTTTTAACACAATAAATGAACACAAAATATAAAGTTAAGAGTTTTAATTCATAAATATATTGAGTTTAAACAAAAATTGAGTGCAATTAAATCATAGAGAAAGCTCTTGAAATTCAATATTTTTGAACCCCTTTTAATAAGTTTTAATTATCTGTGATTTGATAGTCTTTGATATTTGTAATATAATGGAATCTCCTGTTAAGAAAAAGTGCAAAACTGAAAGAGGGAGTTATATATCATCTCAAACTCAAGAACTTTTTTGAAAGATTTTAAATATTTTAATAAAATTATGTCTCCCTGTGCTAAAACCGACGTAATTGAAAAAGTTGCAGAACATACGAATTATTCGGTTTCAACTGTTGAAAAATTAATAAATAGAGGTGTGACCCGATCACCTAATAAACCAAAACCGAGCCTTGAAATACACATTTGATTCAATGGATAAACAAATAATAAACTCAATAATAAATTATTTTCACAAAGAAAAAAACTTCCATTTATTATAAATATTTTTGAAAAAATTAAGCAAAATGAAAACTTTAGTTTTTCAAATTGTTCTCATGTGACATTTCATAAACTAATGAAAAAAATGGGATTTGAAAAATTAGAAAATTTCCCGGGAATTAATTATTCAAAGAAGTGATATTGTGTTAAAAAAGGCGTCAATTTTAATTAGAAAAGAAAAGAATTGAAAGAGAATATCCGGAATCTTTATTTATTTATTTGGACGAAACTTTTCTACACCGAAACTTTATGAATGATAAATTAATAGTCGATAAAAATCAATTACCGGATCTTAAAATACCGATTGGAAAAGGTAGCCTGTTTTCAATAATTCATACGAGGTTAAAAAAAATGATTTGTAAAAAATTCAGAATTAATATTATATAATACTGAAATTAATGGCGAATGTTTTGAACACTGGTTAACAAAACAAATTTTACCCAATATTCCTGAAAAATTCGAAATTGTTTTGGATAATGCCTCTACCCATTCAAATAATTAAAGTGAAATCCCGACACAGAGACATAATAAGCAACAAATTACAGATTTTATAACTGAAAATAACATTACTTTCCCTGAAAAAACATTATTAGATTTAGTAAAAAGAACATTTTCAGAAACGGGAATTTACAGTCGACGAACTTATTAAAGAAAAAGGACATATAGTTCTCAGACTCCCCCCATATCATTGCGATCTCAATCCTATAGAATTAATTTGGGCTCAAAAGATTTCATTGGCCGAAATAACATTAATAATATTTCTTAATTTCGTAAATTAATTTCAACATCTTTTGAAAGAATGGGACCGAAAACTGCAAAAAATGCATTAATCATTGTGAAAAACTTGTCAAAAAATATCGGGAAAATGATAATATAGTTGAGTCAAATATTGAAAATTTAATAATTGATTTTAGAGATGAATCAGATACAGATTCTGATTCTGATATATCATTTTCAGACTATCTAATCGATTATAATAATGATATTAATTTTATCGATCATAATTATGCTTTACATTGATTTTTATATTTATATTTATTGTATTATAACTATTGTATTGAGATTTTATTGTATTATAACTAACTGTATCTCACATTAAAGTATTCTGATTGGTTTAAGTATTAAACTTAATAGGTTGGAGTCATCGGGACATCTTTTCAATTTATTGACTATAGTCCTTACATTTAATGAACAATGGCGTCAGCCACAAACCCCGATGGACACTCACATATGTTAACAAAAACGCTTTTTACTTTCTATCGTAATTGTATTTTATTAATAATATTTTTGTACATAAAATATTAAAGTTTCAAATTTCGTCTATTGATGATTTCATCTATTGATCAAAGAAATTAATATTTTTTCGAAAGATCATAAGATAATCGAGAAAAAACTATTTGCATATGAAAAATATTATATTAATGAATATTTAAGCCAAAATCGATATATAAGAATTTTATCAGACCTTATTATATCTAAACTGAAATAATGGTTTTATTTATTACTTAAAACGAAAATAGTATTCATTTTGAATGTCGCTTCAAGAATGTTGCTAAAAATATAAACTATATCTATAAGGAAAAAGTAAAAAAAATTTAAAAATCTGCACACAATTTTATAGCTGTTTTGAATGATATCAAACTTGACTTTCTAGGACCTTACCTAACTCTAACATGAAAATGTTATACAAATGAGAATATATTGTGAAGTATGTTAGGCAACAAGAGCCTTAGTATATAGGCCTCAAGAATAAAGCACGTTATTTATATCGAGTTCTTCATTCACATAACTTGTTTTACTTTAAAGGCCTATATACTAAGGCTCTTGTTGCCAAACAGATAACATGTTTTCTAACTATAAAAACTATATCAGAAGAAACTTTATTATATTAGATCAACTTTATTATAAAACCTATCATCAAACCTAACAATAGCCTAACATTATGTATAAATTCAGGTTCAGTCTAGTACTAAATACAACATTCAATAGTCTTAATCATTTTATAACTCGAGTCAGTCTTTACTGAACTCATATAAACCATTATTTCCTTAAATAATAATTTATTTGTATATAAGTAAATATGTTATAACCGATTTTCAAACCAATTGTGTCAGCAAAATTTTTGATAGTAGTTTGAAAGATTGGTTTTTCAAATTTAAATTCCACTATAGATAGTTACTTCATTGATTTCAATTCTATTAATGAATTTGAATTTCTCTAGAACTACTGTAAAATGATTCAAATTCGACCAATTATAAATTTTCATTGGTAACTTTCATGATGAATTAATATTTCAAAGTTATATAGAACTAATTTTTCACATTGTATTATCAATTTATATTGCATGACAGGTAGCACTTGTTGAAATTTTTTAGAAGCACATTCCAAACGGACTTTGTTTTCAAATTGCCGATAGTTCAAAATGATTCCGATTAAATTCTTGCAAAAACTATGAATGACGGTTCTGAGCTTCCTTATTCATTTCAAGGATGTTCAATTTCTTGTTTTTATTCATTTGAACTGGTCTTTAAGACAATATTTATAAATTATGATTTAAAAATTCATTTAAATAAGGTAACTCACCCTAACTATCAAATGATGTAATTGGAGCTTTTAAGCCGCTTATTGACAGCTGACTGTTGGGATTTGTTAGCTCGCTTAGACATTCTATATAAATAAATAAAAATTAAAAATTTATAAACAATTGGGATATAAATAATTGTATGTATATATATTACGTAATTTTTGACGAATATTACTTTTCAATTGCACTAATATTGAAGTGATATCGATATAGATATTTGTATTGATATAAAGAATCACTTCTATTGAAGCTACTATCGAACGATCGATGTGACTATCGATAGCACAGTGGAAAAACTAATTTAAAAAATTTACAGATCTTCACAGCATAAGATCAGTACATAGAATGAAACATTTTTATAGAGCATTGGTTTCTATACTGAGAACGGCTTTTTCAATTGACCAATCAGTTGAATGTTGAGAAAGAAATACAATTCGGCAATAATCGCCCAGTTTTTCTTATAAAGGATTAAAAATAGGAAATATTTAATCACAAGATTTAAGACACATTTACAAGTTATTTTCATTTTTTATTTTAACATGTACTTGTTTTAATTTAATTGGAATTATTTTTCATAAATAATTGTTTTGATTAGTATTTGCTTCAATTATTATTATTTTCAATTTGAAATAGTCATATTTTGGATTGTTCTTTATTTAATATCAATGACTCAAAACATTTATATAATTTTGAATACGTCTGTCATTTTTATGAAAATTAAGTTATTTTTGAATTAGTTTTGGGATGGGAAGAGTATGTTTGGGTTCGGGTATGGGTAGATGTGAGAAGGATAGGCTTAAGAAATATATTTGTATTTATTCGCATTAGCATAACTACTATTAACAAATATTAATTTTGAAATATCATAGCATATAAGTCAGTTGACCATAAGTGGTCAGTTTCAGATCGAATCTAGTGAAATGAGGTATAAAATGAATCTCAATGAAATGAATCTCAATGAAATGAATCCAGCAATGTAACACACTTTCGTGTAAGGTATCGGGAATAAATTCTACCGATGGAGGCTCATTGAAAAAAAGAATATATTATAGTTTAATGTTTATTTGAGTTAAGATATGCTTCCGATCTATGAGATCTTAGTGTTCTACATCGTTGGATACAGTGCGTTAAGCTGAGTAAAATGATACCATACTAGACTAAATCAGATCCCGAACCTGACCTTTTTCAGCCAAAATGAAAAATTTCAAAAATTCAGAAAAAGGGTAGTATTGAAATTGGATTGTGATTCTGATAATAAAACCACTCAAATTATTTTGCTATTAATTTGAAATTCCTATTCATTTATATCGAAAAAATATGTTGAATTTAATAACTTAGCAAAAATTCTAAGGAAACTAAAAAGCTAAATAATTATCGCAATCACAATCTAATTAAACTATCAAGATAATATTTTGCTAATAATAATAATATAGAACTTTTTAAAAGCTTTCATTTGACACCAATTTGAAGATTTTTGGTCATGAAATAACAATGTTATGAATTATCAAATATCATAGTTTTTAAAGTTTGAGGTGCTGTAACGTAACTTCGAAGTAGAGAAGTTTTAAGTCAAACAAAAATACAAATATCAAATGATTTTTTACTTGTTTTGATTCCCTGCATTAGAATAAAAACAAATTATCATTTGCTTATCCTGAGCAAATGACCTGTATTTATTATTAGACCGTGAGTAAGCGGATGATACCTCTCTGCCTAAAGTGACTCCAGCGTAAAGTTAGAAGGATGGTATTTCTAGCTTAATAATAAGTTTTTTTTTATAAATATTTATTAAAGTTGAATTCACTAAGAAAATGAATAAAAATTCAAAGAAAGTGTCCTTTTATATCCTACCTTTTATACATTATAAGACATTACCTAAAATAATTTATTTTTCTTATTATGTTTTGCAATATCCTTAGTTTAATGTATTAGTAATAACTTGAATGAATCACTACTTCCTCTAGTTCGACATTTAGTTATTGCTGACGTGTATTCACAGTGTATTTGGTAGTCAAATATTCAATTTGGGTTTTACAATATTTTATGCTTTGAATTTTGATATTTGATGTTTCATAAGTCTATTGAGTTTATTAATTAATTTTATTGATTTAATATTT
>JAQFZT010001472.1:0-15059 GCA_034696325.1 Camisiidae sp.
AATCAGTTAAGCTTTAATTACAAGAAAAATAAAAGAGACAGAACTTGAAATCATAAATGGTTTGAATTATAGCTATTATGTAAATGAATGATTCGCTTCAAAGGCTTACCAAATGTTTGAGTTCAGATTCAAAATGAAATACCTGTATAGACTAGCTATTTCTGAATGTCTAAAACTTTCTGATAATTGGAAACCTAAATAAAAGTTCTTTGAACTCTTTGAACTTTTTTCTGTCTCATTCAAGTAGACAGAAATACGAAACTTTTTTGGAAAAACTAAAAAAAATATATTTTAATAACAATTCTGAAGAGTCTTTCCTAAAGTTTGTAAAAAATGACTAGTATTTCTACTCAATAAAAACTTTAAATCGTATAATACACGAAACAATTGAGTTAATTGAAGTCATGAAATTTAGGAGAAATGTTTGACCCATTTTTCTTTCCTGTGAATTTCCTGTGAAAACTACCTTTTCTTAACAATAAGATATATAGATATAAATCATCGCATTTTTATCAGTTTCAGTCAAGTTTGAAGAGTTTAGTGATTTTTAAAGTAATTTTTAGTATTACGAAAATCGTAGGCGTCCCCTATTTATTCGTGTTCATAAAGTTAAACAAATAATTCATTCAATTTTATATAAAAATTAACTAAAATCGTCAAAAAGTTCAAAGTTATTTAATGCGAGAGTTAAATGTGTTTAATGTGAAGCTTACTGTTCATGAGTTTATGATTTATATATCTGTCAAAAGGATGAGTTAAGAGTTAAGTCAAGTTAAGAGTTGACCGCTTTTATCAAATAGTAAACCGGTATTCCTTATGAAAACACTAATAAAATTCAATAAATTATGAAAAGCAAATGTGTGTAAAAGACACGTTTCAATAGTGAAACTCAATTTTTATTTAAAATCAAGTTTTTTCTATTAAAAATGATTTATTAAAAGAATTGATAGAAAGTTGAATCAATCATTATTTATTAATTCATATCAATATAAATTAATAACAATTTTTTGTATAATAAAAATAATAAGAATAATAATAGTATGAAATGTTTAGACAAACTCTTATAATATCAACAAAACTGTTAATAATATTGATATCATTTTCATCTCTCATTACAACAAGTTTTGCATTTATTGAAGGCTTATATTGTGGTCGAGAAAACTGTTATGACGGTATCTATTCGTTAATTAATTAATTCAATTAGTTTTATGTCAATACATATGTTATTTATCTAATAAAGTATTGGGAGTAAAACGCGAATCAACTCGTGATGAGATATCCCGTGAATACCGAAAACTGGCCCGAAAATGGCATCCAGACATGCATCGGTCAGAAGAGGCCAAAGCAGAGGCCACTGACAAGTTCCGAACGGTTGCGACGGCTTATGAAGTGCTTCGAGACGAAGACTCGCGTAAAGACTATGACTACATGTTGGATAATCCCGACGAGATGTACGCTCACTATTATAGATACTATAGAAGAATGTATGCGCCAAAGGTTGACGTTAGAATTGTTATTGTGGTCACAATTACTGTCATTTCTGGCTTTCAATACTATGCGGCGCACTCTAGATATAAAGAGGCCATCGATTATCTGTTGACAGTTCCCAAGTATAAGTTGAAAGCACAAGATATCGCTAAAACTGAAGGACTCATAGGAAACAGTATTGCCAATAGAAAGAAGAATCGGTTTAAGACTAAAGATGATATTAGATTAGAAGAAGAGGCCATTCTTAGGAAAATTATTGAAGAAAAAATGGATATCAGAGGCGGTTATTCGAAGCCTTCATATCGTGATGTATTATGGGTTCAGTTGGCTTTTCTTCCCTATACTGTAGGCTTATATTTATTCTGGTATTTCAAGTGGATCTATAAGTTCAACATCAATAAAGAGCCTTTTGGTGATGAAGAAAAGCTTTATTTAATTCGCAAAAACATGAAACTCTCTCAACTCCAATGGGATGCGCTTTCAGTGGAAGAAATACAGGAATTTATGGATGAAGAACTTTGGATTAAAGAAGTTTTCGATCCCTGGAAGAAGAATAAAGACGACGAAACTAAAGCCCAATTAGCGGAAAGTTCTAGTTATAAAAGATATCGAAGATATATGAGAAAAGGAGGTCCCGGTCAGATGTCATTCATCGAAGACTAACCATTTTATTGATATTTGTTATATCATTAATCATGTTATAACTTATTGTCTCAAAACGTGTCTTCCTTTATAAAAGACTAGTCGAGTGTACGAAACCATACCATTCGTTCTTTTTTATTAATAATACCATAATTGTGTCCCTATTCACAAATGTGTCAACTTTTTACGCGCTTTTCAAACCTATCAATGCGTGTCATGTAATGCTTCATCAGTTGATCTAATGGTATATTTTTTTAAGTTTTAGTCATCATTAAAAGCGTTGATTTGAAAGATATTTCGTTTTTCAATTCATATTAAAATCTTTATTAAGTTAATAACAAATGGAAAGTAAATGTCTTAATACAAAACAAGAAAACTATATTTTTATTAGTGTTAATGACTTAACAGTGAAAGAAATATTAGTTAAGGAGAAGTTTCATCTTTAATGAACTGTAAATACAAATCGTTGGTTTGGATGAGTTTTTTGCGTTTCGGTTGTATTAAATGAACTGTTTGTTGATTTTGAGCATTAATTGAGTCCAAAACTTGTATCGAAACTTTTTGATTAGTGGCTGATCTGTTGGGCACAATTGTTGCCACATTTGCTGAGTTCTTATTCTTTGCAATACTATTATTATAACTTTTATTTGGGTTCACATAAGGAGTGGTCATTTTTTTGGCTTCGAATTCAAGTCTCAGATGTGAATACCTTTCAGACATGTCTTTATTTTCATTTTGAGCTGCAATTAATTGTATTTCATATTCTTCTTTAGTTTTCTCAATAGTTCGCAAACAATTGGCTTTAATTTCAATTATTTTATCGTCATTTGATTCCAAACATTTGTTGTATTTGTCATTCCATTCCTTAATTAAACTTTGAATTTTTGATTCGTAATAGTTTTGCATTTCATTGGTTTTGCTCTTAAAATGAGATTCATTTTGATTTAAATCCATTTTCAACTCATTAATAATGACTTCATTTTCGAGAATACAATCTTTCAATCGTTTGATTTCCGTTTGATTTGCCTCTAATTTATTCTTAAATTCATTCTCTTTATCATTGAGTAAACTATTCATCTCTAATAGACTCGCTTTCATTCGACAATTATCTTCTGAATTGACAACAAAAACAAAACAATTAATAGAAAAATCAAATTTCTATCAAACCTTTCAATTGATTAAATTTAATCAAATTTTTTTGTTGAGCACTTATGAGAGCTTTTTGTTCTTCTGATTGTTGTCTCAATTGTTCCAAATAATGATTATTCCATTCTTTGTTTTGTTCGTAAAATTGTTTTTCTTTACGATTTTTCTCCATTTCTTCGTTTTCTTCGTTTAATTGCTATTCATTTCAAATGATTTATTAATTAAAAGTTTATTCAAAAATAACAAATAATTGAAACCTTTTTCAGATGAGAGAACAGTTGTATTAGTTGTTGGAATAAGTCTTCACCACTATTTTCCAATCCATCCATTTTTGTTTTGAAATGAGATTCAAATTGAATTGAAAAACAATTTAAAATAATTGTAACTTTGAATGAATTGTGACGAAAACGAGTATTCGAATTGAGCGCACACTCTATTATTGGTCACAATTTAATGTTTATCTCAAACATATGTTATGAGAGCTCTCTCTATGAGAGATGACAGCTCTTAAAGTTCACTTCAATAGCATTGTATGACAGCATATATGACAGGACTATCTTTATGTTCAATTCTATACATAAACTTCTGCCCCAACTATAAGGTTATAAAATATGAGAATATATGCTTTCAATCTTTTTTTAGAGTAACATTTTTGCCACAGTTTATGCTCTGGAGTCTTGGACTCCACTCCACTCCACTCCACTCCACTCCACTCCACTCCATTCCATCAATATAATAAAGGATAAGATCTAAGCATTAACTATTGAACCAACAAATTATTGTTCACTTTTGAGTTATGATCTTTTTGACAATTTGAAGAGTGGATACTCTTTAAGAGATTGGATGGAGAGTTATGCAGACTCTCGAGAAATGTTAAACCAATACATTCTCTTAGTTGTGACATAAGTTGATGTGTCTGTATATTCACTATAGACTTGGAGAAAATCTTCATCTCAACCACAATACAAATTTCCATAGCTTTTGGGCTCATTTATACAGCTTTTTCAGATATATTTCTTAAACTACAGAGTTTTCAATCAAAATAAGGCTAAAAAACAATTAAGTTTTCAATACTGAAGATATAAATCTTAAGTAATAATTGTGAGCAAAGGTTTCACTATTTTCTTGGTTTTTTGCCAACTCTTTTGCATATATTTAATAAGTTATGTTGTGTTAACTCAAATGAGTTCTCTTTTCAAACAAATGAATGATTGTTTGAACTGCTGTTTAAAGAGTTGACTGCTTTTTAGCCATTTCTAGAACTGAAGAGTTATTGCTTTCAATGATCGCTCGTTAGAGAAGAGTATGAAAAGACACTAATTCTATGTTTGAAAAACATTAAACTTTCATAGCATTGACTTTTAGAGCAATGAATTGTTGTAATAATCCTTTACTTTAGAAAATCTAATAATTTTTGTGTGAAATAACTTTGAAAACTTATTTTCCTCAATCATTTTAATGGTTGGAAAACACATTTCCTCTCTATTGAGTTTTTGATATTTATGGAACTTCTCTCTCAAGACTTCCTTTACATTCAGCAAAAAATTTAACTTTTCTTTGCGATTACTTCTTATTTGAGGAAAAATTTCAAACATTTTCTTGTATTTCAACATTTCAAGTCTTTTCAACAAAATTTTCTCATTTATTCTGAAATTACTTTATTTAAAAATTTATTTTTACATTTTTAAGTGATAAATAAAATGATTTTGTGATTCAGTCTTTAATTAACAGATAAACAAAAAATTTGACTCAAATTGATTTATGACTCGATTTATGACATGAAAAAATAACTTTTAAAAAATGTGTTCATACGAAAAGAGCACCAAATCATGAATTGATTTCGAGAATTCTTATTATAAATTCTTTGATTGATTATCGTTTGCAATCAAATGATATAAGATTTGACTTGAATTTCGATGCACTTAATGAATAAAATGATTGTTATTTATTCTAAAGTAATGAAAGATAGTTTTGATACTAGAATAATAACAATTTTTACAGCGGAAAACATTCAACAGCTAATACTTTTCAGTTTGAATTAGTTTATAAACCACTAAATTCTGTGAACTTTCTATCAAACATTTCTGTGGAAGAATTGCTTTACATTTATGTCAATTTTAAGTCATTCAATACTTTGTGATGAGATGTTTAACAATTGAATGTCTTTTAAGTTCATGAAATGGTAATAATATTTACAATTGAATTGTTGTTTAAACTTTTCTAAATTGTTCAATAATAAAGTGTAAAAAGATTTTGATTGTGAAAAAGTTCTGAATAGTTGTAGTTTTGTTTGAATGAATGGATGAATAGCTGCACAAAAAGCACAATCGAAGCGAATTTGATAAGAAATATCGCATTTATTTTCAGTAATAAATAAGTTAATGTCCGAATAAATACTTTTTTAAGAAGAAATTTGAAGTGAGAAATATTTTGATTGCATAGAAATAGTTAGGAATTAGAAAAATTGTTTAATAAATAGTTGTTGAGATGTGAAAATAACAATAGTTTCTTGAAATAGTTTGTCAATAGTTGTCATACATTGACGGGTGCGCTCTCTTTCTTATCATATTCATCGATATACCACTGCTGATTGAGGTAAATAAATTTGATCACCAACTTATAGATAGTGTTTCGCGCCTTCACTTCCACATACATTGCCATAAAAAATGCTAAAAAGAACAAAACGCCACAAATCAAAGTCACAATTTCTGATTGTGACAGATCTGTGCGATTCGGGTCTATTCGTTGACCTCTGTCTTGTTTGAAGCACATCACTGTCACTACAGCACAGGCCGCCATCACAGTCAAAGATATTATGAATAATAAGTGCAATATTTTGTCGTTACGGGAACAGTGAGGAAATTGCCAGTGATTGACCTGAAAATATAATAAACAGTCAAGTTATGCAAACAAAAAACTATTTATAGCTTTATTATTAATTCACTTTTCTATTCAATTACATTTTCTTTTTCACTCAAAATTAATTACAAGTTATTTCTTATTTGAATCAAAAGAAAGCAAAAATCAATGTTTTCTCTTATGAATAACACAAAGATCTTTCTCTCTCTCTCAGGTCTCAAATTCTTATTTGAAATTAGATTATATTTAATATAATGAAGACGAAGAGCCTGTATAATAATCTATGGTTTCAGTTCAAGATATATTGGTTTGTAATATATTCTATTTTTCAAATAAAAAATTTTAAATTCTAATTCTCATGGTATTCATTGAATAAAACATTTCTTAAATGAATAAATGGTAATGTCTTATGTAAAAAGTTCTTGAGAAACATATTCTTATTGAATGCAATGTTAAAAAAGAAGTTGAAAGCTCTCGAAAGCGGTTGAGATGATGGGATAGTTTTGATTCTTACGTGACAAATGTCTGTAATTTCTTAGAACTGTTGGGCAAAAGCCATTATGCAATAATCAGATAAGATAAAAATGATAAGTAAAGAAAATGCTCTTATAGCTTACTTTCACGTTAAGATCAAAAATAATTCAAGTCATAAAATGTATAAAATTGTATTTCAAGAAACTTTATATACTTTTCTAAATATTTGAGCGTTTGGTCTAAATTTAATCCTTTTTAAAACTTGAATCTAAAGGTTAGCTCAACATGAAATAAGATCGTATGTAACCTATATCTCAAATATATAGGTCTTATAGTGGAATAGTTGCATAACTTTAACTCAAAGATCATTTATTAAACTTTAACATTATAATTATGAGCGTAAAAACATTCATAAAAACCTTTAAAAATGGGTTCTATTAAGAGCAGAAGAAGTAAACTATATGTTTAAAGTATGAGAAATGAACTCATTGGTTATGAGGCTTGAGTTTGAGATTAATATTCTTTTTATGATATGTTTTTAGACTGAAACTTGTCTTCGAGGGTAAAGATGAGATATTTGAGTCAGTCATCAACTTTGAAACTTAATGATTCATATAATTTTGCTATCAAAACATGGATCAGTTCCACTTGACTTTAGTAAGAAATATGAAATACCTGTACTTTGAGAAGAACTAACCTTAAATTTTTTATGCCACTGATATTGATATTGACACAATTCACAACTTAGGGGTTTACGTGACTTCTTGCTGGTTATCTCAAGCCATCTCTACAAATCAAAATAAGTTAATCAATTAATAGCACTCATTAAAACTAAGTTAACACTAAGTTTCAAGTCTAATAAAAGTAACTTTCCGTTGTATGAGTTTTAAAAAGAAAAGAAAAAATAATCTTCACATCACTTACCATAAGACAACCGCAATGCATGAACTGCATTGTTCCTGAACAACGACACGGAGATATTAAGGGATCATTTTCTTTAGCATTCATGTGACATATTTTACACATCGGAGCGTTCGGATCACTTAAAGAACTGCTCGAAACACTAAACTGAGTCACTAATGATGTCTCTGAAATTGGACGACACGCTATTGTATTTACATTTAATTGAGTTTCTTCTTCTTCTTCGTCATCTTCTTCTTCATCATTATTTTCTTTGTTCACTTCACGTATATATTTATTATTTGAAAGTCTATTTTTAGTAAAATTTTGTTTTTGTAAGTTTTGCTCTCTAGAAGATCCAGGAATAGTTTCGTTGCTGTCGGCTTTGGCACAGAAATACTTCACAAATTAAAGGTATAATAAGTTAGAAATTTATATTAAAATCTTATAAATGCTATATTTATGAACAGAGAATCTTTCGTTTCGTAATTGCCATTCAGAGAGCTATCAAAATGATTTACTGGTTTGCTATTAAGGAAATAAATTTTCTTTCTTTAAAATTAGAGAATAAAATTCACTATTAGTTTGATTTGAGAGAAGATTAATGTGATTTAATATGAAGTTTTCCGCTTGAATGATAGGCAAAACTTTTTTAATTGGAAGTATTTTTGATTGTAATTAATTGAATGATTTGGGGTATGAATAGTGATATCGACTAAATGCCATTTTAATACATTAATGAGTCCATCAATTTCGAAAATCGATTATTGCTTAATAAATAAGTGGCGACCCTGTGATGGATCACCGCTCAGACTAAAGCCTCAAAGACTAGTTTCTTGACGTGCAAAAAATCTAATAAATCAACTGCAAAGAAGTATTGTATGCTTTTTAACTTAGTCGAAGTGCACACACATTAAGACCTTCAAATCAAATTCATTTTGGGTTAAGAATTCTTGATTCAATCAATTTGAATAGCTATCAAATGAGACCATTTCTAAATGTGAAAAACCATTTCTTTGATTTTGAGAACCAATTTTGGCTAATATTCAAAGTTAAAGTTAAAGTTATTTTGATTTTGAGGTTTGTTGAGTAGAATTACAATTTCTATGAACTTATAATGAATAACTTTTATCTAAATGACTTGAATATGATTTACGATGAAGGCTAACATCGCTAACAAACAACATAACTAATTGCTAGCATTTCCTTACGTGGAGTCATTTTGATAGCTAAGCAAAAATGAGTGAATACATTGAATTATTAATTCCAAAAAAGCATAATCTCAACTCAATTGTTGACTCACAATCAATAGCCTTAAAGACTGCTGACAAATAAGACTGGATTAAAATCACGGTAAATCAACTCAACAATGAATAGCACACAAAAACTTTGTTTGAAAAAATTTCAGTAATACTTTTCATAATCAAATAATTTAAGCTTTGATTTTGTTATAAATTTATTATAAACTCAATCAATCAATCATTATATTTGCATAGAATTGAAGATTAAGAAGAATTCTATTTTTAAACTTAAAAGATTATAAACGGGTAAAGACATTGAACTTTTAAAAATAGTATCCAATTCTGAAGAATATTTTAGAGAATATGACTTTACATCTTTCAGGTTTGTAGGCATTTGTTATTTTTGATCAGTAGCTCGTCTTCACTGACATATAAGTGATTTGACATTTAAGTGATTTGACATTTTTAAGCATTTGTTAGTTCACAAGATTTACTTCAAGACTTTCTTGTAATCAACATCTCGACTGAAAAATTCATGTTCAAATTTGTAATAAGACATGATTTTCTTATGAAAGTCACTGCACACAAAAGAGAATCATTGAATGCAATTACAATACATAATCAAAGTCTTACTATAAGCTTAACAATAAATCTCATGAAACTGTCTTACAGTATATTGAGATCTTGTAGTTTTATATTAAGATTGTAATAGAAATGAGTCCAATATAGAGATTTAGCTATAATGAGAAAGTTTTGTGATATAAAGCGATAGAAACACAGCAAAAGCATTAATATCTTCTTATTCTTTGTTCATGTATAGTATAATAATTATCTGATTATAATTGGTATACAGAAGTAAATCATATGATATGATTAATATTAGACTTGTGCAGTGCTCACAACTTCCGGCCCGACTTCTCTAACTCATTGTCTAACCTGTCCGAACCCGATAGGGTGGAAAAGACAGCCCGACTGCTCTTCCGAAAATTTCAAATGACTAAAACTTCATTAAATTTGATTGTATTCTCAGATTAATGGATAGCGTAAATGAAAATAATACTCAATCAAAGTTAGATCTTAAGAATCGTCTATCAGATAAAGTTAGAACGGTATCATTTGTTTTTGAAAATGGTTTTCAGATTCCTTTATTAATTAGTACAATCAGGATATTTTTGTTTGTTTGATGGTATCGTTTTCCAGCCCCATAACTCTCTCCCCAACAGTTCCAATCTTTCAATTTACATAACATATCATGTTATGCAGTGAAAACCTTTAGTAAACAACCCAAATGTTCAATGTTTAAAACCCCAATTTTTTCACCCTTTGTCCGCTCGACTACTTGAGTGCACCTCTAATTCATATATACTGTCTATGTTGAAGTCAACAAATGCATTAAGCATTTGATGCATAAATAATTATTTGCAAAAATAGAAATTTATACCGAAAATTATAACTTATCATAATTCAAGACATGATTAGAAACTAGTGAGCTTTGAACCCGAACCCACAGTATTATTGAATATATCTATTATATTTGTAATGAAAAAATAGATTGTTATTCAAACTTGAATATCAAATGAAGAAAAACTCATTCAAAATGTATTGTGTGATAAAAATTGATTTACGACTTAAATGAATGACTAGAAAACACAAGACTCTAATCAATGATCTGTTAGTAATGAATGACTTGATTTAATATATTTGTTGTTTGATATGAAACTTTAAATTAATGCTTCAAATATTAATACTAGAGTAAGAATAGATGGAATTTTATTGAAAATTTTTGTGATTTGAAATGAAAAATTGCAATTTCTCTGTGATTAAACTTTGAAAACTGAATTATAAGCAGTAACTTAATTAACATGGTTGAAAATATTCTAAATTCTTTCTACAGATCAGAGGATTGACACCATGTTAAGCATAAATATATAAAAGTTTTTGGCATCAAAAAGTACTTAAGAATCAGAACATTAGAGCCTAAACAATGCAAATAAAGCTTAAACTTGAGCTCTATTAATATACTGTTTGCTAATCATAAACAACAGTGCATTGACCACAATATTAATCGATTTATTCATTTGAATTCACAAAAAAGAACTTTTGTTCCCAAATTTTTTGTTTTGAATGTTTGACGAGTTTATAAATGTATTAATTTTGATGAATAGAATAATGACATTTGGAAAGTTAAAACAACTTTCAAGTAAATAAGAGGACAAATGCCTCATAAATACACAAATTCAAGGTTAGGACAGAACGAGTCAATCGAGAGTTGAATCATAAGTTTGAAAACATTTTGTGAGACATACGTCTCAGGCAAACTCTGAAATGAAAACAACAAATCGAAGACTTAATAGTCAGGTATTAATTGGAAAGAATGTGTGCCTATGAATAGAAGAGCTAATAAACTAATTTAGAAGAATAGTAGTAAATAAAGAGTTGACAATTGATAGGATGTTTAGGACTCACCAACTCTTCCAAACTTTGATCACTTTCCAACTCAATTAAATCGGTTGAGCCGTCAATAAGTACAGGTCCACCGCCACGAATCGGGTGTACATTAAAATCACAACTTGTGCTCTGTTTTTCCATAGATTAGATTTATTTATTTTTTTGAGTTTGTTATGGTATCCGTTGTTAAACACAGTAATGGAATAGTAGTAAGTGATGCAGTGATGCTATACTCAAAGCGATGCTGCGCTGAGTGGAACACACTATAATTCACACTCAAAATAGTCAAATGCTATAATGTTATAGCGAGAACATTTCCAAAGCTTATTTCTCGCAATGAGAACCTGTCATGAATCAGCTCTACTCTCATTGGTTCGAAAGCTTGTTGTCAAGGCTTGCCTGCAATTGACGAGTTTCGATAAAAATGTACAACTTATTGTATTTTTAAGAAACTTTTTCATTGCTATTAATTTTGTGCTAAACTTCTGAAAACTAATAGTAGTTTATCTTTTTATTGTTCAAAAACTACTTATATTTGCAATATTTGTTCGATAGGATTGTGATCAGAGAATTGGTTTGTTTTCGTCTCTAAATTGAGATTAAGGACTGATAATCGACGAGTCTATTGAGTCAATTCTCATACCTGTAATGTTCTGCTAAAACTTTTTAATAATAAACTACTTGAAAGTAGTGGACTAACATTTCAAAAATTCTTTTCCATATCCACTCAAATTCCACTATTAACTTAATTGATTAGTACCTCCACTACAACTTCAATGCAATTCCACAAAACAAAAGTTTCATTTGTTTATAAAGTATTACAAGTTGTAAATATTTAAGTTCTATTTCTTGTAAATTTATCATTCGTATAGACTCCACTCCATTCCACTTAATTATTTTACCTCCAACTCCATGGAGGTGAACTTTGATACTCTACTTGAAAGTTAGAGATATAAGGCCTCTGAGGAAGTTATTAAACTTTTAAATAGAAAGAATAACTGAGTAAAGCCTTCATCGCTTCCTCTAAAATATACCAAAAACTTGGGCTTTTATTTGCACAAGACTTCAAAGTACTTTAGATTATGTGAAAAATATACGAAAAGACAATTATTTGGTTCAGTATAAAAAAAAAATAAAATTATAAATCAAAACAAAAAGATTTTAATGTAAAAGATTTAAAAAGGAAATCGTACCAAAACTCAATTTGAAATGATTGCACACAATAGTTAATTGCCAGCAAAAAAGCTCAGATAAACTGATACTTATTTAAGCGATTAATGGAAACAAGAAAAAATGGGATCTATTTTTTGGTATTTGAATAATCATAGAATCCTTTGCCAGACTTTTTTCCCATATTTCCTTTGGCAACCATCGTCTCAATGAGTTTGGATCGATATATAGTGAGATTGGGGTCACCCCTTGCAGACCAGGCGTCAACTATGAACTTATTAGTATCAAGTCCTACATAGTCTAAAAAATATGACAATAAGTGATAATTAATTAAATGAATAAAGAAGTGTCTGAAGTTTGGAGTCTAACCCATGAGTTCGAAGGGTCCCATTGGATAACCGGCTCCCAGTTTCATAGCCTATAAAGCAATTATTAAATTAATAAGAGAATGAAGATTGAAATCAACTGGTATTTACAGTGTCGATATCCCTAGCGGTGGCGTCACCTCTTTCGAGCATTCGAACCGCTTCTTGCATATAAGGCACGAGCAATCGATTTACTATAAATCCGGGCGTATCCTAATTATCAAGTTCAAAATTAGATCAAATTTTACTCTTAGCCTCTTTTGTTTTGATAAAAAGCTATTCATTTATGTCATAACAAAGATAATCGATTCATACTTTACAAGCGACTCCAACTTTATCGATGTCTTTAACGAATTGAACGAGTGATTGGTATGTGTTTTCATTAGTGCCGTCCAAAACACGTACAATCTCTACGAGTTTCATGAGTGGCACCGGATTGAAAAAGTGAAGACCTATTAACACAATTAAATTATAATACATTTGAATAATTGATTAAATATGAGCTTAAGTTTGTATATGTTTTACCGCCATATCTTTCTTTGCAGTCAATGTATTTTCCAATTTCATAACAGGGTAGCGATGATGTGTTCGTACAATAAATTACTGATTTGTTGTCACGGAACTGATCACTAATAGATAAATAAATTGTAAAAACATTGAATGTCTCGTAAGTAAAACTGAAAACATTTTTTAGGTTATGTCTTAATGAAATGCTAGTAAAAAATCAAACTTTATCTCTTTGAAAATTCTCTGTTTTGGTTCCAGTAATTCAGGAATCGCTTCGATTATCAATAAGTTTTCTTCAGAGACAGGTTTTCTTTCAGTTGACAGAGTTATGCGTTCAACCACTTCATCAACATTTTCGATATTCACTGCGAATATTAATTAGGGTTTAGTTTTATTTCATGCTAATTATGGGTCAAATTTGTTATTTAGCTTAATATAAATAGTTATTTTTCAAACTATTAACTCGTAATTAAGATAATTTTTATTTAGTTTCATATCATGTTTATGTTGAAGTAAAAGGAATAAAATAAACATAAAATAGTAAAAGTTGAGACTTAAGGGTTGTTAAGGATTTGAATATTCAGTGAAAAAGAGATCGTTTGTAAAGAATTCAAATTACAAATAGTTTGAATGATTGCATTGAATATGAGTTCTCATGCAATCAAACGGAGATTTGTTCTCAAATAGACTTCAAATAACAGAAGTATTGATTACAGGACTATTGACTGAAAGAGAAACTCAAATAAATGAGAAACACATTGACGTAAAGCAAGATAACATCAAAAAATGAGTCTTTAATGAAGACCTCTTTTCTTTGCCTTCAAATTCGTCAAACTCTGAGCTATTCTGGTCTTCGCTTTTGCCAACTGTTCTTCAGACACATCTTGTAATGTAATTGAATTGAATTTTCCAGTTGTGGCACAACTTTGAGCAATACCTTAAACAATAATAAAAAATAAATTAAAAAATCATTAAAAACATAATAAAAACAAAGATTCAATACCAGAGCCCATAAGTCCAGAGCCAATAATCATCACATTTTCGATTCGATTCATTTGCGAAGTAATTGAAAAATTTCTGTTTATTTTGAAGTGTGTTTTGCTGTTTATCACATAAAATGAGCTCAATTTTAATGAATTACGTATTAATAGTTTGGACATTATTTTCAATTCAATTCAATAATGATTTGCAAATAATTTATTAATTAATAGATAATTATAAAAATAATTAATAAATTGTATTGAATTGTGTGAAACAACTATTTAAATGCATAAAATGTCAATTTTTAATATCAAGTGTCAGACTTTGGTCTCAAATAATTGATAACAAATGGTATCTATATCTAAATGATTAACAATTTATATAATTTATAGTTATTTTAATCATTTATTTTTGGCTCTGTTTTTGAGTTCAACTAAACTTTATCAATAAATTGTAACATTAAAGAGTCAAAACAAACCTTCAAGAAAACTACTTTATCTTTCCATCAATTACGACAAATGTTTAAATTATGTGTTTTTCGTAAACAACTTTTTTGGAAAACTTTTAATCAGTTATTTTCTGCCAAAGATAACAATCCATACTTTAATCCTAATAATGCATATGATTTAGTGAGAAATTCAAATGGATTTTCTCTTTTATTATTTATTTGAGTTTAATTTTAGAATTGAGAAACTTTTTACAGAAATGTTTACTAAAGCTATAAAAGTTTTCATACTAAACATTGTCTCAACTTTGAATCAAACTAATTATGAACAATTAAATTTGAAAAAGTATATTATATGTGATTTCTTTGAGTGATAAATAGATTAAATTAAAT
>JAQFZT010001473.1:0-15058 GCA_034696325.1 Camisiidae sp.
TTACATTTGAATCAAATGTCACACCTCAGCAGGAGTGCAGACTTTCGTCTTGAACACAGCCAACAAATACCTCCAGTACAGGTAAGCTCGAGTCTGAAGGCCCGACCTTAAGCTTCGAGCTTATACTGAAGTTCAAAAAGCAGCACAAAAAATACATAAAAAATACACAAAAAGTTCGACATTCCTTTTCACAGCTTTAATTCTCTATTCAAAATAATTTTTCGTGTGATTAAAAATAAAGGTTTAAAGAAGTTTAAATTTAGATATTTTAAGGGTTATTAAGAGTTTTTTGGTTAATCTCCAATTTGTCATATCATTTGTCATCATTTGTTATTTGGCTCTGATTTGTCCCCATTTAAGATACTGTAAATTTGTGTTGTTCAAAACACCAAAAACAAGCATAAGTAACCACTGGAGTAATGATTTGGAAACAAACTTATATTTGGCTGACTATCAGTAGTCACTATCAGTGCTCACACATAGACCTCAATTTGCATCAAAAATAAGAGAATGTATTTTTTGAACGACATTTCAAAAACACATGTTTTACACTTTTAGTAAACAATGGACTCTATTTCAAATGATTTATACTTAATCAAAAACTTTTAAACCCTTTTAGATTTTGAGTGATTTTTCATTATTATCTTTAACTAAAAGACATAAAGAATAAATTGAATAAATATTAATAATGAAAATATCGAAGCCTTTTTGGGTGAATCATAACGGTATCCATACATACATTCATTCATTTTTCTATTAATATTTCAATCAATATTTGAATTATTTTAAAAATTAATACTTGATTAACAAATAAATAGATTTAATTAGATTTGAATTAAATTGAATTGACTGACAGGTCGTCCAATATTTTCTCTGGACATACACCCGGACGGGACAAGAGTAGCGACTGGAGGACAGGGAACAGACTCGGGAAGAGTTGTCATCTGGAATATGGCGCCCATTCTTAATGAACAATTGGAACATAAAGAGAACATTCCTCGAGTATTGTGTCAAATGGATAATCATTTGGCGTGTGTTAACTCTGTCCGATGGTCTATGAATGGCAAATACTTGGCGTCTGCCGGGGATGACAAAGTGATCATTGTTTGGTCGATTGGCGCCCGTTATGCCAATGGAGGCTTTGGTGTAAATGCAGAACAGTATCGGGCAGTGACTACACTTCGGGCACATTCGGGGGATATATTAGACCTGAGTTGGTCTCCCGCTGACAATTGGTTGGCCTCTTGTTCTGTCGATAACTCAATCATTATATGGAATGCATTGAAATGGAGTGAAATCGTGACAGTATTGAAAGGACACACCGGTCTTGTCAAAGGCATTACATGGGATCCGATCGGCAAATATCTGGCCTCACAATCAGATGACAAAACGTTACGCATCTGGAGAGTTAGTGATTGGACAGAAGAAGCAGTAATAACAGAGCCGTTCGCTGAATGCGGGGGAACTACTCATGTGTTGAGGCTTTGCTGGTCACCAGACGGGCAGTTCTTAGTGTCAGCACATGCTATGAACAACTTGGGATCTGTCGCACAAATCATTGAGCGACAGGACTGGACCACAACTCGAGACTTTGTGGGCCACAGAAAAGCTATCGCTTGCGTTCGATTCAACCAAAACATAATGTGTTTGCCCTCAACTGAGAAATCAAATAAAGTTCACAAACTGTGTTGCGCTGCAATCGGAAGTCGTGATCGGTCTCTATCTGTTTGGTTGACTTCACGAAAGCGACCCATTATTGTTCTCCACGATCTTTTTGATAATTCAGTTCTTGATCTTTCGTGGTCTCAAAGCGGTTATCAACTGATGGCATGTTCATGGGATGGAACTGTTGCCTTACTTGAGTTCTCTGAAAAAGAAATCGGAAAAGCTATGACTTCTGATGAGAAAGTGTTATATAAGCAAAAACTTTACGGAAAATCACTTCAATCTACATCGACAACATATGATCTGATCGAAGATCCAGACATTTTGATTATTCACGAGCAGAAAAAGCAGCAAAACGGACATCAAAGTGGAAGCACTGAAAGTAATGAATCGTCGAATAAAATGGCAACAAATGATAGCAGAAGTAGTGCTATGAATAAATTGATTAAAGGCCCCACTGATAAGCAAATAGAAGTGCGTTTGGCTGACGGCAGAAGAAGAATCACCCCGTTATACATTCCTCCCATCGATGGAATTGCATTCAATGCACAGCCGACGACATTCAGTTCTTCCAGTGAAGCAAAAACTAAAATAATAATCGAAAAACACGACGAATCAAACAGTTCTGTCAATAGTACACCTCAAAGCAAACAACAGGTTCAACAACTGAAAGCTCTTCCAAATATGAATACAGAGCCCATTAAAGTGAAATCAAAGGCATCGACAGAAAGCTCGCAAATTCCTTCGACACCTGCTAATTCTTCAACTCAAAAACGAAAGAACGCTTCTTCTGATTTGCCGTCAAACAAGAGAAAACCCGGTCGACCACCAGTTTCACAAAAAGAACTACAAAAACAAGCTTCAGAAGCGATAAAACCTGTGACTATTGTGCCAACAGTTAAAGCAGTGAACAAAAATTCGTCAGCAAAAGAAGGCCGATGTTCGCCGTCATCTAATTTTTATTTACCGGCTCTTAAAATGGATAGAAATACAAGCATTAAACTGTTCACCAAAGGAGACAAAAAAGAAGATATAAAGAAAATTGTAGCCGATATTGAAAATAATATTAATTCTACGGTTTTGTGTGCTTTAAGATTAAATGAGAACGAAGAGAGGAATTGGCAGGTCTTGATGTCATCTAAAATTAATGGAGTCGCTGGAAATGAACAGTTGATAGCGTGTGCGTGTGATGACAATACTATATCAGTGTTCACTACAAGTACTGGTAGACGTCTTCACACACCTATAGTTATAAACGCACCGATCGCTAGACTAACATGTCATGGATATAAAATCATGATCATTACGACAAAAGCACTTCTATGGATGTGGGACTTCAGTAATCATCGGGTTATTATTAAAGGCGAGTCATTACTTCCTCTGCTCTCTGGAAATGATGTCTCAATTTTAAGCACTGGAATCACAGACAGCGGTTCACCTCTTATTTGTGTTTCAACGGGAAAGTCATATGTATTTAATGCAAATTTCGGGAGCTGGACATTAGTCTCCAATTCTAATGACATTCTCAACTCTTGTACTGATCAAAAGCCTCATTCATTCGATCCCAGCTCTCTTCCATTATCTTCCATTCAATCTCAAACAAAGTAAGTCAAACATTTGAGTTTTTAAAGTTTAAATATTTCAAATGTTTAATATATTGACAGAATCAATAAATCTATGCACACATTGTTCATCAATAACGCCAATTTACAACAAAGCGGTGTTTTGAGTTATATCGATCAGCAATTAGCCGCTTCTTTTGTCATCGGCTCGAGTAAAGAATATCGTTTCTGGTTAATGGCTTTGGCGCAGCACTTGTCTAAAGAAAATATCGAAACACGACTTCGAGAGATGTGTCAATACCTAATCGGACCTCTTTTTAAATCATCGAAAAGTGAATGGGATCCTAAAATATTGGGTAACGATAAGCACGAAATGCTCAAAGAAGTGCTGTCTATTCTTGCTTCTAATCTAAGACTTCAGAGACTTTATACTGAATTCAAGGAACAGTTGGAAATGATATCGAATTCTTGAACATTCAGACTATTGACCATATAATTGATGATATTTGCACTGTTTTCACGAAATTTCAACCATTAATTTAATTTTTTACACATTTCTTCAACCATTTTGTAAATAAAACTGAAGTTTTAATATTTATTTTAATCATGAAAAATAAAACGCAGCCAATAATCTAAATAAAATTTTATTAATCAATTGCATAATAAGCAGTTTATTTTCTTTTCAAATTCAGTTTCAAAAAACCTGGTCTTAAATATTAATGCAAACATTTTTTGGGATTATCGCGAAAATAATTTAAAACATTTTCTTATTTACATAGATATACAAAATATAATGAAATGATAACTATAGTAAACTATGTCATGAGTTTTAATGCAGTTTTACATTCAATTGACTGAAGTTAGCACCTGGTATTCACTGTTATTGACTGTTGATATACAAGTTTAACTTCGATTTTGGGCCTATTCTCAAAAAGTGCAGCTCTATTTTGCACTTCACCCCTTTTGACCCAATGGTGATACACACGAAAGGCACAGCCGTCTATAGCCTTCAAAATAGAAACAACATTTCAATTAATTTGACCATAAATTAAACTTTATACTATTCTATAAATTACTTTTCTCAATGTCTTTATCTTATAAGGAGCCGTTCGAGCGGTTTCGATACTAAGAGTCTCTGGAGTGTAACGCAATCGTTTCACTCTAACCATTGCTCTGACAGCCAGAATCGCGAGTTGAAATGTCTTGCGAGCATTGAATGGGCCAACTCTTGAGCGCTATAAGTGACACAACAATTAACAAATAGTGAAGTGTTCTTTAAAATACCAAAAATAATAAGAAACAAAACATACAACTGCTTGAAAGAAGCTATGCCGCAATGATTCCATTGCATTAATTCTTTTTTTAGGTTCGATAACTAGTAATTTTCTGATCTGTTTTGAAAAATAACGATAAATCTTGAAATGAAACAACGAGTTATATTGAATATAGAAAATAATGACTCACGAGATCCTTTGGATGATCAGTGATATCGTCCCACTCAGGGCTACAGAATTCATACTTTCCTTCCATAATATTCCTTAACATAATCATTTGTTTTCTGTGCCAAAAGGGAGGAAAACCGACTAATAATGTGTACATAATGACCCCACACGCCCATAAGTCCACTTCTTTTCCATATCCCTCAGCGTTTTCATACATCGAAGCGCGCAATAACTCTGGAGCTAAATATCCGGGAGTTCCGCAAAGGTCTGGTTATAAAGAGAATAAATTCAATAAAGAATATATAAGGAGTTAATTGACACTTTAGTTATAATAGTTACAAACCTTTTAGTTTTTCATTGGGTCCGATGACTCGCGCAAAACCAAAGTCACTAATTTTAATATTGTAGTTGTCGTCTAACAGAATATTTTCTGGCTTCAAAATAAAAATTCATTAAATGAGTTCTACTGTACTTTTATTTATGTTTGATATACTTGTTCTAAAAAAGCGACTAATTTTCTGGATTCTCAATGGTTTCTGTGGTATTTATGAGCTTTTAGCGTCAAAGTATATAAAATTAGTTCAATCATGAGCTGCGACAAACGTCAGCTCAAAAACTAAACTCAACTTTGGTTTACATCATGTCATTTTAATGAATCAGAGAATTAGATTAATTTTAATATATGTTCACATCGATAATTATAAAGTTAAATATTTACAAATTACAAATAAAATTATGTATAAAACATATACAGTATATTATTTCTTACTTTGAGATCTCTATGCACGACATTCATTGAATGAATGAAGTGAAGCGCTTCCAGCAATTGTTTCATTATAGCTCTACAATAAAAAATAGTTGAGTAAATCAATCCGTAAGAATAAATGAGTAAAAAATAGTTATTCACTTCGTCTTCTTTTCAGATAACGCCACAACACTTGTCAGATAATCGAAAAGCTCCCCATTTTTGCATCTGTAAAAATTGAATTACGAAATAAACATTTTTATCTCCAGTTTTAATGCGACTCGAGATTAATCAAAATCTGTGATCGAATCAAAAAAGTAACGTCAACTCAAAGTACTTCTTAGAGTACAACTTTTTATGACTAAATAATCAAAAATCTTTACTTACAATTCAAAAACAAGAAATATATAAGTACTCGATTCAAACACATCGTGTAATTCAACTGAAAATTAAAAAACACTTAAATTAACTTTTCGTTAGAACTAATGAATTGAATTAACGATTGTATCAGTTTGTTTTACATAAAGTTTTAGATTTCAGTCAAATATCACGTGAATTAATGGGAACAAATTTTTTTTCTAAGAATAAATACAGGCTTCGAGAGAGGGTTTACATTGCAATTGAACTTATGAATAGGAGTGATAGATATGATCCATTTGATAGAAAGCAATAAATTATGGGCACATGTTATCAATTTAACACTATGTAATAAATTCAAAAATGTAAATCACGTGCAACTACTCGTACGATAAGAGTTGAAATACAGATAAGAATTACAGAATATTTACTTCACTATTAAAAGAAACAATGAGTTAGAGAACAAATAAAGTACAGGAAAAAGAATTGCGACAAAAAAAACTCGAGTTGAAGAAAATATATATAAAAAGTTTGATATTTAAAGACTCACTAATATAAGGGTGTCCGGCAACTAATCGAAGAATACTGATCTCACGAAGCGATGCCTGTCTTATGGTTAATCCCTGTGAGTCTTCGAGGTCTGCACTCACGTCTATTATCTTTGCGGCGAATTCTCTTCCCGTTTCTTTTTCGATACAACGCCGAACAGTACTCGAAACACCTCTATTTCAATCAAATTAATTAAGTTTAAGAAATCAAATCCAATAAAATATATGACAATTGAATCAATTTTTTTAATCAAACATTAAGAAAATAATTATTTAATTAGAAAATTCAACGACAAGTAATCGCTCACTTTCATTAGGCATTTAAGGCTAGATTTGAATTATTATAGTTATTATAGTTTAGAAATTATTGCATTAAAGACATTATATTATAATATGATTAATATTTATATTAAATGTTTAATATAATAAAGAATAAAATGTTATTTTAAAATGAATAAATTTAATAGAAAAGTTAATGGTATTATTGAATAAATATAATGAAAGTGAAAGTATACCTTCCGAGTACTTCTTTAGGTTCATATTTAGCATAGAAATCTCGGGCCACGTCTTGATCGGGCAAATCGTCCATTTCATCTCTGTGTCCAACAACAGGCGCCCCAACCATTCTTCAGATCAACAATTCTTACTCTTTATATTAATTAATTATTTTATATTAGTTTCAATCAAAATATGATTTCACAGTTGTATTAATGCGTATATTAAATATTAATATTTAAACAATTTATTATAAACACAAAATGAAAACTTGTTTATTTTTATTAATAAAATATTTATTGTTTGAATTTTGATATGAATAGTTCATAAAATAGACATTGAATTGTCTGTCCTTCCAAAGTGTGAGTCAATTATGAATTAAGTTAATGAGTGCGAAAACAGTCATATCTTTTATATTAAGCAAAACCAAATCCGATCAAAAGTTTAGATTTTAATCTTATTTTTTAACTAAATATTGATTTTCATTAATTATTTCCTTTATTTGAGTATAACTTTCACTTCAAGTTTAGTTAATCAGTTATTTTCCATATTTTGCACAACAAATAATGGCAATGAAAACAAGATGAATGGAAAGTTTTGTATTTGAAGTTAAGTTCTATGAGTCGTTAGTTTTGCTCTAAAGGGAAACTCTCTTTAGCTTCACCTCTGGTTCGGATGGCATTCAATTGATTTCTATTATAAACACATGTCAGCTGTGATGAAGTCTCTGACGTAGTTTGATATGAATGCAATGCACTTACAAATCATTCATTAGTAACGCTACGTTTCATGAGAGGAGGGGTTTTCAGCTAAACCTAAATCCTAGTGAACATCCAATAATAAAAATGTTAACATGGGTTGAGAGGGGGACAAAAATGTCAAAACAACGTAATGTTAATAAATGGTATCCAATGTCAAAGTTATTATAGAAGTAGACTTATAATAAAAGTATTTTATAACTCAATGTTAACTATAAATAGGAGTCCAATTACTCTCAGTTTTCAGAAATGGAGTTCTTGTGAAGCATATTATCTTAACTCAATAATGTATAATTGATTTTATGCTAATCAAAAAACAATTCAAATCATTAAATAACCCCAAAAGTGAGATAATTTATGAGATACTAAAGCAAATACAAGGGTATTATTCTCTACCTTCAATACCCGTCCAAACACGAAATGTCTAAATTTGAAACTTAACATTAATTTAAAGCATATTTTAGATTCAAATTAATATGAGTACATATTTAAAACAAAGCAAATTTATTTCGAAAAATAAATCACGAGAAAGTAGATTGCAATTAATTCTCAAAGGATTTGCTATAACATTTTCTTCACTAGGGATTTATTAACGCGTGTTCACCATTCAGGAATCTTAAACTTATCATCTCATCAAAAATAAGTAGTTCTCACAATTTCAGAAATGAGCTAAAAATTTCCTTTGTATTAAGTTTTTATTAAGTTTATATTTTAATTTTTTAAATAAAATTTGCTTTATAATTGATTTTATGTTAAATTTACAATTCTGACATTTTGTGTTTGGACTGTGTTTTGGAACGAAGAGGTACAGGTATGGAGGGGGGCTCATAATACCAATACAAGTATATATGTTATATTTAGATTTAAAAATAATTTAGTCTTGAGATTAGGTAAGGCCTTTATTTAATGCTATGTAACCAATGTTAAATTTAACTTTAAATGTTTCTCATGCCTAGTGCCAATCCTCTAACCTAACCAAACTAACTCAACTCAATTTAATATGAATTTATATGTTATTGAATTTGTTATATTTGAACTTTAACATTGATTACATAGCATTAAATAAGAGCCTTATTTTATCTTTTCGATTAGTTATCTAATCTCAAGACTAAATGATTCTGGACTCTAAATGTAACATATATTTAGTTCAACTTCGAAAGTGCATTGCATTTCATGTAAATCAATTGTTTTCCTAACACTGAAATCCAGTCCGTACCGAAATTTAATTATGATATCATATCTAAAGTAGACGAAGTAATCCAGTTTTTTTCGGTCGATTAATGGAAATTTTATGAATCAATTCATGAAACTTTACTTTTCAAGTTAATAGTGCAGAAAAATATCTTATTTTGGTATTTTTGTTTGTTTACTAACAAGTAATTTATTAGATTAGAGTTAAGCCAAGTTAGAAAATGATTGACAATCGAAATAATTAGCATTATATGCAATTCATTTAAGTAAAAGGTATTCTCCAAAGTTATTAATTCTCTGCATTTTAATTAAATTTGAATTCTGTTTAAAGAAATTAACAATAATTGTCGCAAAAAAGTATTTTAAGTTTGAAAACTTTGTTACAAAACTGGTACAGCAGGACAGGAGCAGCAGTAAAGCCCTGTATTTGTGAACAGGTTTCACATTTCTTCAATTATTGACAAGCGTTAGACAAAAAGGAAAATTTTCAAAGGGTAAAGCAATTATTTTTAGTAAATGACCTTCAATTTCAATGTACAGATTATACTATTTCTTTATAGTATTTCTTTTCTTAAAACTATTGCTACAAATATTTTCAATTACAGTGTAAACCAATAGAATCTACAGTATTGTAATTCTAATTGACTCTATGATCGAGTTTTTGAAACAAAGATGCTGTAAAAGTGATTTCATATAAAATGAGTCAATTATTAATGATTGTACATCTCTCTAGTTTACAAGAATTGAACTTGAATTAATTAGAATCAAACTCAATGTCATCACTTACATCTTGTGAAAGTTTGTCAAACTTTAAAGTTAAAAGGGGTCAAAATTTCATGGATTTCATTCCAGTTAATCAGCGATTAGTTGCAAGAGTATTACTCGGTCAAACCTTCTGTGGGTAATTCAATTCGCGAACATTTCAATCATTTATTCTCATTATTTTAGGGTTTTCTCTGATAATCAAATTTAAAATTACGAATCAATCGATTGATTTAGAGATGCAAAACTTTCAATAGTTAATAATTGGTTCTGAGTTCTGATTCATTTTTAAAATCAGAATTAAGAAAACAAATTTTTTTAAACAATTTTAAAAAAAGAATTCAAATTGATTGCAATTTGACTTGAGGCGTATCAATACATTTCATTTATCTCATATCTCACTCCTCAATAACTTAGTCTACATTGAAATACATAGAAATCATTTTGAATTTTATAAATTTTTGTAAATTAAAAAAAGCAAATTTTAGTTAAAATTTATCTCAATTCTATGATTTTATTATCCCATTAATTTAACTTCAAATGTAATTTTAACAATAACTCTGAAATATTTGTTGATTAAGTCGTAAACTATGAAATTTTTCATTTCTCAAACGATTGCTGTCTTTTTAAATGAGAATTTTATGAATGAGAGAAAACAAATCCAGAATTTTACTGTTCTTTATGAGAATTGTCTCTTTGAAACGAAGACACTATTAATAAGTCATTTACATATCACTGTATATTTGATGAATAAAATCTGTCAAATTTTGTGGGAAATCTCGAAATGTGAATGAAGTGAAAATAATTTGATTAAAAATCGCAAAACTATATTTATTAGAATTTTTGACAACAATACTTGTCAGAGTTAAGACTAACGAAAAACTCGGATATACTTTTGCTAAGCTTATATTCAGACAAAGATTCATGACCTTTCATTTAAATCAAACAAATAAATCATTTTTTTATCATTAATTTAATACATAATACTTGTCAAATTTATTTTGATGTTATCTAAGAATATAATAATAGTACAGTCGACTCTCGTTATAGTGAACGGATTTGGTGTACATTAGGGTATTCACTATAACGAGAGTCAACTGTAAGTCAAATAAAAGTTAAGCTTTAATAAAAAATTAAAGTTTATCTTATGTTAAATCAATATGATTTGTTAGACACGTGTTATTTCTTATATAAACCTAAACTCTATTTATATTCAACATAAGGCTTCGATTTTGAGAGTTGAATGAAACTTACAATAAGTGAATAACATTGTGTTCAACTTTTATGATTTGATCAAATCAATAAACTTAGGCTTTCAATTCATTCGACGTCAATGACACTAAACTGTTGTCGTATTGATATGTTTTTGTTTCAGCACTTTTTGAAAATGACACTTCTTTACAGACCAACTAAATTGTGAAAATAATCGCAATACTTATTAGTTGTGCTCGTTTTTTGGATATTTTTTTTTAGAAAAAGTTCACTTAAATTAGTTTATTTTCAAAGTTTTTTTAAATACTATATCTGTTTGTGATCAAAAAGCTGGGAAAACCAGACCATAACATTTCTAAGTATTGAAAGTAAAGATCTGAGGCTTTCTCTGCGGAAAATAACACATAGACTAAGTCTAAGATTAAGACTAAGACTTAGCCTTTTGATGTCAATGAATTAATGCGTCAAATGTTTTTCTACTTAATTGAGTGTTCAACTCATGGAAAGTTAAGATTTGAGTGAAAACCCAAATATCAACTTTATTTTCAATAGTTCATTCAAATTCAATCCATTAAACTATGACTTTGACAACATTTTTATTATAAACAAAATTAAGAAAATGAATTAATTGAAAGTAACTTCTCTTAAAAAGATATTGGTTTGCAGACAATGAGATACACGAGTCTAGTTTACAATAGTTACTTTCAGACTCGAGTGTCCATTTACAATAAGCATTACAATAAACTTGATCATTATGAACTTAATGAACAATGAACTTAAGTTATTTTCAATTATAAACAATATGCTAAACCAGGGCTTTTCAAACTATCTGATCTGTCAGTCAAGTCAAAATTTGTGGCCATTAAAGTGTTCATATGAATAAGAAAAAGCTTTCATAATTTCAACAAAATAACCTCTAAATTGAAAATTTTCATATTCTTCACTTCTGAAATAGTATTTTTTTGTGCTTCAGAAAGTATAAAAATATGAATTACAAATTAATTCTATACATTATGTATTACTCATGTGAAGAGTTGTATAGAGTCATACGAATTTGATTTTTAGTTTATTCAAATAAAACTTATTTTAACGAATTTCTAGATTTCTCATAGAATTCAAAATTAAAACTAATATGAGGTATATTTTGTTAAAAGTTATACTATGCCATCAGTAAGTAATTTAAACATTGATTCTATAACTTTTTTAGTACTCCATTAGTATATTGAATGATTGATTGAATACTCCAAACACACAAATCCAATGCATAGAATCGAATTACAGTTTGAGAAGAAAATTTGTTAAATCAATTGTTAATTAATGGTTGAAAACTAATACAAAATATATAGAAATAGACTTTTGAAGATTTTTGCCTTTTTAATAATGAAAAGTTTTGGCGTATAAAATATAGCGTAATTTATGTGAAAATAAAAGCCAGAGAAAACACACGTCAGTATTATAGAAGACCACATTTTGATCTTAATTTTGTTTAAATAAATATTTATGAAATTAACGATTAAATAATATATAGAAATGAATACATTATTATCGCGAACGAATGCCATCTTTGCGTTTACATTATCAATATTAGCGGGTCTCACCTTTATCTGTTCACTCTCTACCGCATTCAAGTCATACAACCAATTGGTTGACGTCAAAATAGTGGCCACCAAGAAGTTGGTCAAGAATGTGGCCGATTATTCTGCTGGAAGAGAGAGAAACGATTTGGGATTCATTTCATTCAATTTGGACGCAGACTTCACGCCTGCCTTTGATTGGAATACTAAACAATTGTTTCTTTACATGACCGCTCATTACAAGACCAAAAACAATGTCTTGAATCAAGTGGTCCTCTGGGATCATATAATACAAAGAGGAGAGGAGTCAAAACTGAGTCTTAAGAACCAGCACACGAAGTACTACTTCTGGGATGACGGAAATGGTCTTAAAGCCAATGATAACATCACTTTAACCCTTAGTATGAATATTATACCAAATGCCGGATTACTTCCCATTTCAACTGTTCCCTCAATTCATACCTTTTCCTTTCCTAATGAATACATCACTAAAAATGCTTAGAATTTGTTCTCAATTTTTGATACAATATTTCTATTGATTGTTTTCTCAATGTTTAAATTAAAACTCTTGTAATTTTGATTTGAATGTACTCTTATTTTCTCTATTGTATCTCAAGTTTATTAATAAAAGAAAGTTTACTATTTATTGATTAAAATTTGTTACTAAAGTAAAAAAAAGTCATTTCTTTACAACAAAAGAGATTTCTAAGACTTAAAGATGAGTAAAACTATTTAATACAACAATACAAATGTAAATAACAATTATTAAAATTGAGTTATGTATTGATATTATCTTTTTCAACCACCAATTTATCTGTTTTATACAATTGACTGATAATAACTTGACGTTTAATAATCGCTAAGTTTTTCTGACCATCTCTTATGAGATTTTCGATAATAGTTTCATCGGTTATGTTCTTGTTATCCCGAAACGCGTCACGAATTCTTCTCAACGCATATTTACGATACATATAAGTTTCAAATTTGTTTGACTCACGCAATAGTTCACGATATAGTGACAGAATTGCTTTTCGTGAAGGATTTGAATACATAGTTGTCATCAAATGTGAGGTAATCGTCAAAAAATTATTTATTGATACAAATATTTATATCAATATATTATTCAATTAAAACTTAATATTATTTGAAGATTTGATTTGCAAGTAATGATGAAATCTATATTTATATGAATAAATGTATTTAAAGTCAATATTAACGAGTACTTCATATCATAATTATATTAATGAAATATTGATAATGACTTCAATTGAATTGAATCTAATATTTTGATTAACATTCACTCCAATCCATAAAAACACATTTCAATGGAAAGCATTGAATGACTACTTTTACATCACAACAAAAGTATAGATTGAAAAAATGATAAATTCTTACACTTTGTTTTGTTGGAGTTTTGTTTTCAAAAGATTTTTAAGAAAATGCTTTATTTTTGCGGCACTTTTTTCATGTAGAGGTAAAACACATAAAGTAAAACACACAGTTGTCATATATGAGTTGCAAAGACTAAAAAATGGAGTTGCATTACATAAATTATGTTTTAAAAAACAATATTTTAAATAACCCAAAATTTTTATCAGAAAAGAATAATTGAAAAAATTAATTATATGAATGAAAAAAAAATTAAACAATATTAGCGATATGTTTGCCGCCTTGTTCATGACAAACTTTCATTCTCTTAATTAAGTTTTCAGTAACACGATGAAAAGTTGAGCCCTTCAGCTATTGAAATGCACTCAAAACGTATTTTCTCTAAGTTTCTAATCTCAGGTTTTAAGTCTTAGTGCAGGTCTTTAAGTTTAAGATAGCTTTATGTATTTGAGTGCAGATATTTAAGTGTTAGAAAGCTTTAAGAAGTTTTAATCAATATTAGCAATTAAATTATTTAATTTATAATTTTTGCATAATGTTTCATTATTAATCGTTAATTATGTTAAAGAGTTGCCCATATACAACGTTTTAGTCAAAAAATATCTTATACGACAACTAAGTTAATTGAAACACTTTAACATTATTAGAGTTAAGACACGCCTCTATAACTAGGGACTGACCTAATCCATAAGCAATTGATTATATCTTTGATTTGTTCTAAATTATTCAAGTTTTTTTTAAATATTTAAAGGGAAGTAATGTACAGATAATTATCGAAAACTTCATTATTAATAAAAGTTTATCAATAATTTCTATTAATAGTTCTGGAGTTTAATAAAATGAAAATAAATGTTTAATTGTCTGATAGTTTATACGATTAGACCTTCTGTTTGATTGCTTTATAAGTTTATAAAAGTAGAAATACTATGAAATTTGATATAAATGTCTAGTCATCCCAAACATAATCCTAATCTATCGGTTCCTTAAAGTTTGAGTCAATGATTGAGTCAATGATTGAGTCAATTCATTTATCATTAGTTAATTGAATTGGACTCAAAAATGCAAATAATCACTCATTTATTAAGATTGATATTTCCATTAAATCTATAATAAAAATGTTGAATATAATAAAGTTTATGATTACACAAGAACTTAGTTTTTGAAAGCTTTGATTTGAAAAGAGCTCTTACATTGAGCTAATACTATATTTTGATAGGATTTACAAAAAACTACATATCTATATATCTAAGTTTCATTTGTATTCTATCATTAGGGATAGGATTTTCGGTAACAAAAAGTACTAAATTCGGTAGGTAATCGGTAACAAAAAAATGCTTAATTCGGTAAATATTCGGTAA
>JAQFZT010001474.1:0-15052 GCA_034696325.1 Camisiidae sp.
GTTTGCTATTAGTGTTTTCATAGCAACCAATTCATAATTCCATTTATTTAATATATATATTTTAAATTTTTATTCTCAAAATAAATTGCTTAGAATTACAACAGTTTTAAGAGAATATTTGGATATTCAATAAATAAATACAAATTATTTGTGTATTTGTTTTTAGAAAATAACATATTGAAACACTATTGAAATACCACCCATTTTTGAAGTTATTTCCCTAAAAACTACTGAAAAACTACTAAAAAATGTTTTACCCTAAATAAAGCCGAATTCAAATGTGAGTGAAATAACACTGATTTCAACACAACTCTTCAAAGATAAGGGTTTAGTAGAAAAACTCCTCATTTTCCTTATGATCTGTCGTTAAAAGTAATAGAAAACAAATCCAAAGTTCAAACATTATTTACAAAAGCTTCGAATCAAATAAATAACTGAAGAATAATTATAATAAAGTGGTAAAGAATGCCTTCAACACCGATCACATCCCCGAATGAAGAACAACAGGAAAAACTACTGGACGAGTCTTTAGGCATTGTTAAAGTCCAGTCATTTCAGATGAAGTGCTGTCTCGACAAAGGTTTCCATTGAATTATCTCTTATTTTAATTATTGATTGACTCAAAGTTTGTTTCAATTTTAGGGAAATTAATGGAAGCGTTAAAACACGCGTCGAATATGTTGTCTGAATTGCGGACATCACTGTTGAGTCCGAAGTCTTACTACGAGTTGTACATGTCAGTAACGGATCAATTGAGACATTTGGAGCTCTATTTAGTGGATGAGTTCCAAAGAGGCAGAAAAATGGCTGATTTGTATGAATTGGTTCAATACGCGGGAAATATAATTCCAAGACTTTATCTCTTGATTACTGTCGGATTAGTTTATATGAAGACAACTCCGGGTTGTCGTAAAGACATTCTTAAAGATTTGGTGGAAATGTGTAGAGGTTTGTAATGACTTGACATGACTTTTTGATAAGTTTTCGACCATTACAGGTGTTCAGCACCCACTTCGAGGTCTGTTTCTTCGCAATTATTTGCTTCAATCCTGTCGTAATGTATTGCCAGATGTGACCGAAGATATAGTATTAGGTTCTGGTGATGGCAAAGAAGACCATCCGGGATGTGTTCAGGACTCGATTGACTTTATTTTGTTAAATTTTGCTGAAATGAATAAGTTATGGGTACGAATGCAACATCAGGGACACACTCGTGAAAAAGATAGGAGAGAGAAAGAAAGATTGGAATTAAGATTATTAGTCGGAACTAATATGGTATGCAAAGTCACTAACATTTCACACAAATATTAGCTTTAAAACTATCAAATCAAACCTTCAATCAGTCCACTCATATCTTAATATCATTTTAATCATTACTGTTATGAGTTTAGTTCAGAGTTGCAATTCGTTTAAATTTTCCAAATAATAGATCAAAATTAATTCAGGTTCGGTAGCATTTGATTAAAGTTCAACTTTATTTAAAATACAGAATAAACTTTCCGTTGATTGTGTGCACACATTTAACACAAAACACATTCTATAGTACATCAAACATACTTTGATATCGTTTTATACTTTGAATTTAGCATTAAATTCAATGTTAATATTAGTTACTGATTAGTTACAGGAAATTAAAATGTTTGGATTGTTATTATTTTTCAATTATGAACAGAAAGGATGTACAGTTGATGACAAGTATGAACGAACCAATAATTCTTCAGTTCTGATGAAGGGAATCAAAAATAGATGAAAAATGAATGGATACGTGTATTTTTGTTTAGTAGAAAACTTCTTGATTTCAAAGTGACAACACTTCGAAATTGAGAATATTTCATGAACCATAACATTGTTATTTTAAGACCAAATATCTTCAAATTGGTATCAAACGAAAGCTTTTGAGAAGCTCTTTCAACATATTATATTCATATCGGTATTGATTGCAATTCAATGTTTTTTTCGATATGAATAAACAGGAACTTGAAATGAATTGGAAATGCAATCCAACATTGATATCAATATTAAATCTTGAAATTCTTCTAAACAGTTTTCATTTGAAGATTTTGGGTTTAAAAATATTGATGTTATGGTTGATTAAAAACAATAATAAAAATAAAGGCATAGATAACCATCAAAAATTGGTTCATACTTGTGATCGACAATGAATCATAAGATTGACTACAATGTTGTGCATAGTTTTGATCGAATAACTTATTGAATAGTTTTGATGTTTAGGTAAGACTATCACAACTGGAATCCGTTGATTTGGATTTATATAAGAAAGTGGTATTGCCTGGAATTCTGGAACAAGTGGTCTCATGTCGGGACGCAATAGCACAGGAATACCTAATGGAATGCTTAATACAAGTATTTCCAGATGAGTTTCATTTGGCAACTCTTCAACCATTCCTAAACTCTTGTGCACAATTGGCGGCCAATGTTAATGTCAAAAACATAATCATTGCACTCATCGATAGACTGGCCGTCTCTAAAGATATAGAATTACCCGATGATCTATTCGATACCTTTTCCACACAAATATCAAATATTATACAAACACGTAATGATATACCGCTCGAAGATATCATTCTAATGCAGGGGTCGCTCATTAACTTCTCAATGAAGAAAATACTTGTTGACAGTAAACGAGAAGAGAGTATGAATTCAGTGTTGAGCACCACTTTGAAAGTGGTTAAAGAAAAGAGTAATTCAGTCGTTCATTTGAGAACCAATTTGGGTAAAGAGTTGCTTAAGTTTCTTAAACTCCCATTCAATATGAATAATGGTATAACGGGTTTGGCGCCAATCAAAATGAGCTTAAAGTTGACGAGTTATAAAGTGAGCCATAATTTAGTTTAAATTGTATTCTAAATATTTAACTTGATTTTCAGGATCTTTTACGACAAACGGCTGACAGCGATCTCCACAAACAGGTAACGCTCACTCTAATGAACTCCGCATTAGATAATGGAGCAGAAGATAATGTGAACGAATCCGATAAATTGACTTTAGAAGAAATCGAAACATTTCTCACTGAAATATGTGATCCATTGATTAATGGCCCGAAACTAGAAGATGGAGACGAAAACGATGAAGACTTTATTGATGAGCAAATATTGTTATCGCGTTTTATTCACTTTTTACTATTACCACAATGTGTTGCGAGCGAAGAACTCGACACTTACTATCTATTACTGTCATCGGCCAGAAAAATACTTTCTTCAGGCGGCCCAAAACGAATTCGTTTCACTTTTCCATCTATTGTTTTCGAAGCTTTGAGATTATCCTTAAGATATGCTCAACAAGAAGATGAAGAAAGAGATCCCAAATGGGAGAAAAAGTGTCAGAAAATCTTTCAATTCGTTCATCAGACCATTACTGCTATTATGAAAGAAAGCAATTGCTCTGATCTTTGTCTAAGACTTTTTCTTCAGGCGGCCCAAAACGCAGCAAAAACTAATGTCGAAAATAAAGAAACAATTGCTTATGAGTTCATAAGTCAAGCGTTTTCTATATATGAAGAAGAGATCAGTGACTCTAAATCACAGCTTTCGTGTCTACTATTGATTATAAGTACTGTCAAAGAGATTAAGTTTGTGATCGAAGATAATTATCAGCCATTGAAGTCTCAGTGCTGTCTGAATGGCGCCAAATTGGTTAAGAAGAGTGATCAGTGCAGAGCTATATTGGCCGCCAGTTTGCTCTTCGCTGACAACGACAGCATTAATCCCGATGGAGTCAAATGTATTCGAAAGTGTGTTAAGATAGCCTCGAGTGTTCTCGACCTCGAGCTTCAGTTACAGCTTTTCGTCGAAATATTATCTCATTTAACACTTTTAACTCGTTTTAATGATAAGGATATAGAAGAGCTTATTCGTGGCCTAATCGCCAAAATTGATGAACAGAGCAAAGAGTCTACTCTTTCAGAACTAATACAACGACAGTATTCTAACAATTTATCACTTCTTAAGCAAAAAAATATTATTTCTGAAGATTAACTTTTTCACAAATATTTCTTTTAGTTTTGATCTAATGTTTATTTATTTTCATGTTAAACCGATTATAAAATGAAAGATGAGTTGAGCCTTTAATTTTTTTTATCTATTGTATTGTCTTTTTAGTTATGTTTTGATACAACCGATGATTCTCTTAAATTGATTGTAAAAAGATCTACTCTATTGAATAAACTGTTTATTATTATGTTATTTGAATGTTTAGTTATTTTCAATGTTACGTTTGTAATCTTGTTGAAGATCTCACTTTTCAGTAATAAATCTTAGTGTCATTTCAATCAAATCACGTATCTTTTGAAGGTTTCCTATCATTTGGTCGAATTGCGATTCTATAGATTCTCATAATTTTATGCTATTCTTTAAAGTTAATTGTGTTCAGTTTGAGTTCATGTAATAAATCAGTTTTAATGACACTTTTAAGTCTAGTAATTAAGTTTTCACAACAATTGTTTGAAAAATTAATCCATAAATACTTATAATCGATTTTTTGTGAAAATGTTTGATAAGCTTTGAATGAGATTTCTGTTGAACTAATTTCGACAATTTAATCATTTCAGACACAAATACATAAACAAGTTTCTGATATAACTTCTAATCGAGACTAGTTTCATGCGGTTAATCAAAAGTTGTTTATTGATAAATCACATGATAAAGCAAAGAGTTTCCGCTCTCAACTGTATAAAAGACAAGGTCTAACTTCATAGTTTCATTCTTTACAAAAAACAGGTATTAAATAGATTCAAAACTAAGTTTTCAGTGCTTGCATTCGAAGTAATAGTGAAGGTAAGAATACTCTGAAATTTTTAAATAAAATTAGATTTTAGTCATTTTTATATGAATGTTTGAGTAATAATTTGATGTTTAGAAAAGACCAGTTGACCACCTCTTTCTATCTTCAATGAGAATCTCCCGGAAAGGGCCCTATCAGAGGTGGTCACCCTCTTCTAGTTTTATCTCTGAAGATAAGATCTTTGAAATATGTCACTAAAGTAATAGAGTAATCGACAGATAAATGTATATTTTTTCAATTGAATAACATTTGATTATAGGGTAAACTTATCTCAAAACTTTCAGACCATAACTTAAAAATGAAAAAAATTGTAGACTTGATTTTAATAAAAACTTAACCCAATAATCTCTTAAATATAATTTATTTACTCAACACATTTTTCACATAAACTCGAAATATTTTGAATACAAATTATTGAGAACATGATCTCCAAAACTTTTGAAATAGATTTGAATTATGTCTGGAGAAGGAAAGAAAGTTGTACTCGCATATAGTGGAGGATTAGATACGACGTGCATATTATTTTGGCTTAAAGAACAAGGATATAATGTCATCTGCTATACAGTTAATTCAAATTTAACTATTAATCAAAATATACATTTAGAACTCTTTATCAATCCTCACATTTCTTTCATTAAAGGCCGATATCGGACAAGAAGAAGATTTAGAACAAGTCAGAGAACAAGCACTAAGACTTGGAGCTATTAAAGTAATGACATTCAGTTATTTGAGTTAAAAATTTGATTAACAAATAATATGTGTTTAGAATTTTATTCATTACATGAGTTATAAAAAATAGGCTGAAAACTAAAAGAATTTACAATGAGTTTGAAATGAATGAGAAAGCATTTAAGAGTTATATTAACTTAAAGTAAATATTTTAGGCAATAGTTGATAATCGTGTGGAGGAATTCGTATCAGAATTTGTTTATCCGTCACTGGCTTACGGCGGAATATATCAGGGAAGATATTTATTGGGAACATCTTTAGCCCGTCCCTGCATTTCAAAAGGTATTGTTAAAGTTGCCAATGAAGAGAACGCAGAATTTATATCTCACGGCGCGACCGGTAAGGGCAACGATCAGATCAGGTTCGAACTTTCCTGCGCTTCAATTGATCCAAATATTAAGGTATGAAAAAAGTTGTTTTTAGAAAAAAAAACTTAAATTGTATTATGTGTTAGTGTATCGCCCCGTGGAGGATGACTTCCTTCTTTCAAAGATTTCAAGGAAGACTTGATCTCATCGAATATGCAAAAGTGAGTCAATCATGTAATTATTTTAATCCAATTCAAACCCCATTAAATGTCTTCAAACTCAGTTTTTAGTATTTTTAGCTATAAATCATTACAGATTTCAATTTAATATCATTTGATTTGTAGTCAAAATTAATTTGTCGAAATTCATAAGAAAATCTTAAAGAAATGTCTTAAAGAAAACCTACTTTAGAGAAACTTAAAGAAATAAATCTATAGTGAGTTTAACATTTATAAAAATAGAGTAATGGGTTCAAAGTTGGCGCAACCCGTGAAAAGCCATACAGTACTGATGCAAATATAATGCATATCAGTTTTGAATCTGGAGTATTAGAAGATCCTTTACACCCACCGATTGATGACATGTATCTGATGACTAAGAATCCGATTGATTGGCCGAACGAAGCCGAAGAAATTAAGATCACATTCTCTGCTGGAATTCCAAAGTTAGTGGAAAACCTGAGCACTAATGAGAAAGTTGAGGACGCACTCAATATTATGAAATATCTAAACCTATTGGGAGGAAAACATGGAATCGGAAGAATTGATGTAAAATTGAAAGATTTTCAGTGAAAAAATGAACTTTTATTAACTTTGACTTTAATTGTCTGAAGATCGTTGAGGACCGCTTTATTGGCATGAAATCTCGGGGTGTATACGAAACTCCCGGCGGAACTATTATATGGAATGCAGTCAGAGATTTGGAGACTCTTTGTTTGGATCGGGTATTCATTGGAGTTCATATTAAACCACTTTTAAACATAATTTCATATTTTTTTGTTCACTATCAGGAAGTTAATAAAATTCGCTCGAATTTGGCCGAAAATTTCGCTGAAAAAGTTTATTATGGGCTCTGGTTTTCGCCTGAATGTGATTATATCAGAGCGTGTCTGAAACTGAGTCAACAATTGGTGAATGGGTTCGTTATATTACAACTTTTCAAAGGCAACGCTTATGTAAGAGGAAGAAAAGCAGTCAAGTCTTTATACGATCAACAACTTGTTAGGTATGAATTCAAAACTTTAATTCTGGAACTTTTTAGAGTAATTCAATTCAATTAATGACTATAAAAATATAATGTTTAACTCTAATAGTATGGACATTCAGGGGGAGTTCACTCCTATTAATGCCGAAGGATTTATTAGAACTTCAGCCATACGTCTGACAACATTTCGTAATGTCTATAAAGATAGTCCTTATGATTGAATAAATCATTACTAGACAGTCACTAAACAGTCAAATTTATTATAGGACTGAATAAATAATTCATTTAGAAATGAGTTTTTTAGTGAATTTTAATATTAAATTTAACTCATATTTTATACCTATAATTACATTTTTGATTCCAAAGCGGAAATAAATTTAATATTATATGATTTTATAACAGAAACAAAAATGATTTTTACTTAATAACCAATAGTTTCAAAAGTATGTTATATGAACTCAATGTTATGAAAACCATTGAAACAAACTTTTTCATAAACAGAAATAAATGACTTTTAATGTAATATTAATATATTTATGAATAAATCTAATATAATGTTGAAATGTTTTAATGAATAAATGAATATTGAAAATGATTATTATCTGGAATAATAATGAGCTGATTATAAACATGAAATTATAGGAACTCAAGTAAAACATTATAGTTTACAAAAGTTTGGAAAACTCACGATTGCATTAACTGTTTATTTACGATAATCTGAAAACTAAATCAATGAAAGATTGAGAAAATATACATTCAAAACACGAATGATTTAAACAATAACTGAAATGCAATCAATCATTATATATAATACAACTTTTGGCATCCGAACGAACCATAAGTTTAATAACTTTGACATCTTCTGAAACATCAATTTTAGCTGATTTTCGTTTCCTTCCATTATCTAATTTAACCGATTCTTTGACTTTCTTAATATCGATGCCATCACTTCTTTGATGTCTTTTAATGTGATCCAAAAGGCTGTGATCAATAGCTTCTGACTCGTACTGACACGAAGACCAACAGCACTGATAGAAGTGTTTGTTATAGCGAGTGATGCGCTTTATATAACCGATTCGGTTAACACTTTGCTCTTTCTTATCAACTTCTGTCTTAGTTTTCTTCTTCTTCTTATTTTCTTGTTTTGAGACAGACTTCGTCTCACTTTTCGATACTTTATTAAAATATGCATTGATTTGTTCTCTAATTATATCACTTCTATTGCTTCGACTCTTGTATTGACACCTTCTCTCTGATAGTGAACTTTCATTTGGTTTCTGTTTCTCACTATTAATAGTCTTCTCAATAATTACTTCGTTATTATCATTATTTTCTTCTCTATTAGTATTCAAATCACTTGAATTATTGTTATCATTACTAATCATGTCTTCATCTCTATTATTATGGTTTTGTTCAACACTTTCATCATTACATTCATTATTAGTTTTCAAACTATTATTTTCATAACTAATACAATCATTTGATTGTTTTTTATCATTATTACTAATTATACTATTAATTAATTGTCTATATTTAGGAAATCTTATGAGAAAAGAGTCGCGAAAGTGTTTGACGTGAATGTGTTTAACAATATCTAAATAATGATCACAAATAAAAGTCATACAAAATCTACATTTCAAACGATTCTCTTCTAAATTAATTATATAATTGTTGTATTCACTTATCAGCCACTCTTTGGCTGAGTCTTCATACGAATTATCCATTTTTTCAATTGGTTCACAGTATTGATAATTCACTTTATTTTAATTACAGACTAATTGTGGATAAAATTGTTTGTTTTGATAACAAATGCTTTATATAATGATAAATATTTGCCTTTTTTCTGCTGTAAACACTTTTCACTCAAATGAATGCAATTATTAGGGATTTTCTATTCATAACGTTTATTAATCAAATTGATGATCATTTTTCATATCATTTAGAAATTAAACTCAGTTTTAACTCTAATATTTTAATAAAGTGACTGTTGAGCAAAAATTTATACAATTTATTCATTTTGATTGAGATTTTATTTCTTTAGCAAAATTAATGAATCGAAAAAACTTATTCAACACAACTATGAAGAAAAAAGTTTACATAAACTTAGGTTTTATAAACTTATTGCGAAGAAAATATCCGTAAAATGATTTAATTATGGCTGAAATGAATTGAGAGATGATTATTAAACTATAAGAAGTGAGAATTTAGACGATTTATGATATTTAATTGGGTTTAATTGAAATGATGTAAAGAATAATTTGGTTATTGTATATGTATTTAGTAAAGGGTCCCTAAAATGGCAGTTAAACTCAAAGCTCAAACTCATGAACAATAATGCGAAAGAGTGAACGCTATATAACAATCTGTTTACAGTTCGTATCGAAATGAAAAACTCACACAAAAGGAAGTTATAGTCTATTGAATACGTTTTCTCATAAATAAAAAAAATTACTATTTTTCCAACTAATCAAAATTTAAAACTCATTCAATTATTCAAAAATAAAACAAAAGTTTTAGAAAATCAAATGAACTGTTAATTAATGGCAAATATTGTTGAAGAGAAAACTTTGCTTTCAATAAAAAGTTGCGATAATTTGAAAAGTAATGAAGATTTGAATGAAAAGAGATATTCATATCATTGCAATTGGAAATCGTGTGGTTTTAATACAACTGATTATATGCTTTTGTCAGAACACTTAGAAGAAACCCATATTAATATTCATGAAGAAAAAGTTTTGGACCAGAAGTCAAGTCAACAATTTGATGACAACACCGATAAACCAAAAGTACATGTAATCGACAGCAAATCTAATGTTGATTACAATCAAGAAAATGATTCAATTGATGGTGAAACGAATGAATCGCTTAAATGTACTGAAATTGGATGTGATTTTACGACAGAGACTTCGGTTGAATTGAGTTTTCATATGATGAATGTTCATAAAGTGATTGATAAATCGGATGATAATTTTGATGTTGAAACCAGTCAAGAGAGTGATGAAGAGAACGACGACAAGAGTGAGTCAGTTAACGACAATTCCTCAAAGTGTACATATCCTGACTGTGAATATTTGGGCCAAAATCTAGTTGAGTTGAGAATTCATTTACTAAACAAACATAAAATCGATGGAAAAGTTTATGTCGACATCAATAAGAGTCTTAAAGATATGAAAGAGACGACTGAAACAAATATGAATAATGATAACAAAGTTGATGAATTGGTTCATAAGACGAACACCAAATCTTCAAAATGTTATGTAAAGGACTGTGAATATAGAGGCCATAAATTTCATGGATTGAGAATTCATTTGCTTAGAAAGCATGGCATTCATGTGAATGTTGAGAGACCTAAAGAAACAAGAAATCAGTTGATTGTATTGACTGAGAAGTCATTCAAGTGTACTATTCCTAAGTGTGAATACGTGGGCAAAAATGCGCACTCTTTGAGAATTCATTACAATAGAAAACATGAAATGCGAGTAACCATTAGGACTCAATTCAATAAAATAATTAAGTCAATTGATGACAACATTCAGGAAACGCCGAAAGATCAGGCAATCCATACCAAAGACAACATATTTAAATGTATTCATCAAGATTGTGATTATGAATCGCCGAAATTCAATAGTTTGCGTTCACATGTAATCAGAAAGCATAAAGTCTATCCAGTAAAAGATGACGAAAATCACGGAACCAAAGTGAAGGACACACCAGAAATGGTTCTCAACAATCAACGTGAAGTATTTGAATGCAGAGAAAAAGATTGTCAATATGTTGGCGAAAATGCATTGGGTTTAAGGGTTCATATGAGACAAAAACATATGATAAGAATCAGAACAAGTTTAATAAATGCCACCAAAACTATTACTCTCAATACTGATGCTGAAGATGTTCAACAAAAGCCATTTAAATGCCCAGTATTTCACTGTCCATATGAAGGTCAAAGTCTTGTTGGACTTCGATTTCATAAACGCAATAAACATAATATAAGGAACAACTTTCAACCCATTCAAACCACAATCGCTTTAAAAAGTGGTGTTTCCAGAGCTGAAGAAGCGATAAATAGATTGAGAGTTGGATTGAAGAGGAAATACGTGCGAAACCTGAATGTTAATAATGACAATCGGATGAGTTATAGATTAAAGAGAAGATGTACGTGGCGTTCAAATGCCACCAATCAAGACATCAATAAGGGTTTGGTTTCCGCAAAACCACACATTCATGATAATCAAGACAAGAATCGGAAGTATAGGCCACGTCTTATTGTCAATTATAAAGCTAATAATGAAGACAGCAATCAAGGGAATAGATTAAAGAGAAAGTATACGAGACATGTCGAGATTCAAGAAACAAATCCAACGAATCCAAAGAGAAAGTATGTGAGACGTGCTGTTAATAACCAAAACATGAATCAATCCAATACAGGACTGAAGAGAAAATATACAAGACGTGTCTCTAATGACAGCAATGAAGAAATGAGTCGTTCAAATGTTGGAATGACTCAGTTATCAAATGTAATAAAGAGGAAATACACACGACCTTCTATTGCTCATTCAATTCCTATCGCTGTTATAAATCCTGTTGTGCCGAATGTTAAGCACAAATTCAAATGTCAGTTTCCGAGATGTGGATTTGTCGGTATGGATGGGGAACAACTCAAAGCACACGTTCAGTGCATTCATAAAAACAACAGCAATTTCATGAGTTCACCACTCAATCAGCACTTGTTTAAGTGCTATTTTCCCGACTGTCCTTTCATTGGCTACAATTCGCTTGCATTGAGAGAACACATCGCTAGTCAGCATAACACTGATCATCAAATAATGCACAAATCAAGCTATAAGTTATTCAAATGCAAACATCCCAACTGTTTCTTTGCTGGAAGTCTTACACTAAAAGGATTGAGAATTCATGTCAATCGTAATCATAAGCGTTTTGGTGCCAACAATGATGCAAAAGGTCTTCAGAAACCTACGAATGTAATGATTGGAAAGTCAAATGTTTCCAACAATTATGCAGGTATTCAACGACCTGTTATTGCTCTGAACAGAAAAACTCAATTCGATGAACAAGAGCTTCAAAGACAGAACATTTGTAACAGAAATGTGATGGTATTCAAGTGCAGTTTTATTGACTGTTCGTTTTCTGTTAAAAATTTGGTTGATTTGCGTAAACACATCTCTACTGCGCATCAAAATTTCGATTGAATTCCGTAAAACCAGTTATTTATTACATGAAAATCACTGTCTCCTCAGTTTGTTATAATTTGTTCACTTTTTTCACGTTCATATTTGACTCATTCTTCGGCTTTATTTTATGTTTGGGCTTAAATTCAATCTAAATTATGTTTTTCTTTTAAGATCTCAATCAAAACCACAAAAAATGAGTTTAATTTAAATCGATTTCAGTTTATTTTGTGAAATGAATTCAAACAAACAATTCACGTGTTATTTAGTTTAATAAATGAGTTTTTGATGTTTAGACCGCTATTTTGCAGTCATTAGTAATTAGAATATTTTTAAATTAGAAATATTTACCTCTTCTTTGAAATGATTTTCGGTCCATAATTACTATTCTCAGAAGTGAATTATATCGCGATGTAATTGACCGAAAAGTTTCAAATCTCTTCCCAAGAATTAAATTGTAATTTAAATTATACAACAATTTTTAAAAATAATGATAAGTTAATAACTGCTCTGTATTTTGATTTTAATGAATTTTTCAATAAAATAATAAGTGAATAATAAGTATTTGTTTAATTACAAATATTAAAGTAATGAAACGATTTGATTGTGATTTTAAACAAAATAAAAAAGTTTTAAATCTTAAATTTTAATGAATTTATTCAATCAAAAATAGTAAGTTTACGATTGAGAGCATAGCGTTTCGTCTTCTCAACGTTTTCGTTAAGTCTCACTTCACATCTCTTTAATCCATAAACATTTGAAATATGACTTTGAGTGTCGTCAATGAGTTTTACTTGACGAGTAGCCTCTCTTTGAATATCTGAGACATCATTTTTAATATCTTCCAATTTAACAAGTCTTACTTCACACTCGTTTAGTTTGTAAATCTCAGTCAAACTCTTTTCATCAGCTTTGAAGACATTCGGATAATTTGAAGCAACTGTTGGAGTCAAACCATCTGTGGTTTTATTCAATGAACTATTAATATGTGATAGCGATGGAGAACTCGACGAGACAGTTGTTAATCCTTTTGAAGAAGTTGAAGGCATTGTATTTTTTATAAAATTAATGGAAGAAGTTTTTGATAAATTGTTAGGGCCTCTGTTGGGGGCATTAAAGAATAACTGATCTTTTGATGACGTGGTCGATGCAATCGGTTGAGAAATACCGTAATGTTGCTTAATATGAAGAGTCATCTGATCCATGAGACCTTTATTGACGTACTGACAATTAGGCCATTTGCAGGTGTAGTGTTGATTCGATTCGTGTGTATAATAATAGCTCAGATCTATCAAATCGTTTGCATTCAAGTTATGCACTATTTTGTGTGCCGACAAATGAGATGACCGAAAGAATTCTTTGCCGCAAACATTACAGTCAACTTTCAATTCCAAATGTTGGTTAACGTGTTTGAAGAGTTCGATTCTGTCAGCGATATAAGTGGCACATCCGGGCCATAAACACTTGGTAACCATTTCCTTATAATAATGAGATATTTCATGTTCTCTACATTTGACTCTATCATTAAATTGTTTGAAACAGTTCTTGATTTCACATCTGAACGGGTTTTGGCCGAAATGTGTGCTCACGTGTTTATATACCACGTATTCTTGTCCTGAATTAAAATGACATCCTTTTATTTGACATTTATATTGTTTGCCATAAACTCCATTAATCAAACAATTTTTCACATAATCTCTGGTAGAGATGTGATTAGCGTTTGAGTGAATAATCAGATGACTTTCAAAGTCTTTAATTTCAACAAAACTTTCAGAGCATCGAAAGAAATGACACTCAAAGCCAACACTTGTTTTACGAATATCTGATTCTTTATAATCGATACTGATATCAATTTCAAGGTTTTCTTGAGAAAAGTTATTGAGAATACTATCGGCGTTAGTATTAAAATGACTTTTAAGTGTTGAAAAATTGTTATTTAAAGTTTGTTTGAAATTATGTGCACTATTTTTGTGTTCATTCAATAGAGTTTCGTCACTAAAACATTGCTCACAATTATCACAACTGAAAGGATTCAATAAATGATTACTGATATGTTCAGAAAGCTCTTCTTCAGGCAATTCTTTATCACAACCACTCCATTGACATTTCATTTTAACATTAATTGAATTCTTTTCCTTTTTATCCATTGAGTCGTTCATTGGTTTGTATTCTGTTTTCAGTTTCTTTTTTGGACTTAAATTATTGTCGAATTTATTGTAATTTTCGGTAGAGTTGAGCACTTCTTCATTTTTCTTACGAATAAACTTAAGAAATTGTTTTTTATGGGCTTTTTTGTGTTTACATAATTCGTAAATATTATGACAAATGAGTGGACAATCATTACATTTAAACTTTTTGTGATAGAAATATCGATGTCTTTTCAGCTCATCTTCACTTATAAAAGGTTTATAATGTCTTTTACAAGACTTTTCTTCACAAATATATAGTTTTATTAATGACATTGACATTAGATTAAAAGTTTTCAAAAAATATCAATTCATTTTTTTCAGTTTTGTTCACAGGTTTTTCCATTCAATCCAAGGCGTTCTTAATCAGTGAAGAGCATGAGCTCGAGCTTAAAATAAGGAAAAATATTACACTTTACTCTTCACACTTTCATTTCGATATTTAAAAATATTACTCTATGTTTAAAATAAAGGCTTAAATAAGTATCAGTTTAAATATTTGGTCAAAAAACTAATCACAAGTTTGAATAGTTTGACTAATGTTTGGGGAAAATATTATCATTAAATATAGTTTAAGCGCTTTATTCAAAATTAGTAGCTGTGAAATATTCATGTTTGGGTTCAGGCGGACAATAAGCCA
>JAQFZT010001475.1:0-15051 GCA_034696325.1 Camisiidae sp.
ACATATGTCCACTTTAGATCACTGTTAGTCATCAAAAACAAGTTGTCAAAAAGTAAGAAATCATTTTTATATTAAAATGTGTTGAAACAACTACAAAAGTCTTAATGAAACATTTTTGAAGTGTTTGATATCGAAAGTAAAAGTATCCGTGTAATTATTGAATTCATGTGAATTTTATAGCCTAAATACTAATTAAAATAATTGGGTATGCATTGAGTAATGCTATCATTTGATTACACTATGAGAATGAAGTTCACAAACTAATTCATTATGGATTGCAAATCACTTATATATAAAAAACTATTTGAATTAATTAATTTTTTTATTTGATAGGCTTGTTTCAAGAGAGTTCTGGAAGAAGGTCCTAAATAATATATTTTACTGGATTCAAATTTAAATGAGTTCATGTAAAACTTAGAATTCATTTACAAAAAAGAAAACTCACCTCAACTGCTCAAAACATATGCACAAGTTTTTCGAATACTAAACAAATAAAAAACTTTCAAAATCTCGATTTAAGTCATTTCTTACAAAAGTAAGAGAAGTATTCCATTATTTTTAGGGAATAAATGAATTTAATCTCTAATGAGAAACGATTTATTGATTGAATGATTTAATTAAACTTGAATGAGTTCAAATGAAGTAAGCGTTTTAGTGGGGTATTTTCGAGCCTAATGAGCCTTTCAATTAGTATGAGAGAAAAAATTAAAATCATATATTCAATGGATATATAATATATTTTTAGTTACCGGTGTATAAACAATTTGATATACTATAACAATAGAAAATGTTAGGAGTTTTCAATCTATTGATGAAAATGCATTTTTTAAAAATTAGCTTTTTTTCATTTATATCTTATGAAACGTGTAGTTTAACGCAGGAATTCATCAAATTATGTGATTTTTAATTAAAATATTAATCTAAAAAACAATCTATTTTTGAAAAAAGGCTCAAATATAGTCAAATATTATTTTTAAAAACGTTTTCGATAGAGACTTGAGGCCCAACTCTAGCTTCAATACAATATTTTAAATTGAATAAAGTTGGCTAATAATTTGAGTAGAAAAAGTAGTTTTGTATTAAGTATTATTATTTGATTCTTTGAGAAAAGACATATAAATATTAAATATGAGGTTTGATTACATGGGAGTGAAATGTTTGGAATTACAATCAATTGTTACTAAGAATTAGTAAAATTTTATGAATGAGTTATGAATACAACCAAACCATAAATGAGTAGTTTTGTTAAAATGTTTTTTGGAAGCATAATATCGTATTTGAAATGAATTACATAATGATTATGAAGCCATGTATTGATTATATGATTATAAATAACAAGTTATGATATAATAGTTTTGATAATAAATATTGTTATCAATAAAAATGCCAAAAAATATTGAGTACCAAAAACTTTCAACAAATACAAAAAGTTTAATCAGTTATATAATTATATATAAGAAAATGAATTAATGTTAAGTCAATATTGAATTGAAATATGTGTTAAACAATGAGAAAACCATAAAAAGTAGTTATGCCTTAAACGATACCTTTCTCTATACATTTCAGACGAATTACACTTTATATAACATTTAAATTTCTAAAACAATAAGAGATTTTAAGCAAAAAATTCTTATTATACACGTTTAGCTCCAAATAAATAACAAAATTAAGACTATTATAACAATAAAATAATAATAAATGTCTAGACTATACCTTTTGTACGATTAATGTTTGCTAATTAGTAAGCCTTGAATTTGCAATTTATTGCTTGAAAATCATTCGGATATCTATTACTTAAGTTTTCTTAAATCTTAGGCTTTGTTATCGACTTATAATTTCTTATTTATTCTCTGAATTCATAAAACATTTGATCGATTTTTTTGGATATGCTTTTTGTGAGTTATAATTGTGTGAAAAAGATATTTGAGAAACACTTAAATGTTAAATAAAATGTGATTTTTTTAAAGAATGCGAACTAAAATTGAATGTAAACAAGATATAAAGTTAATAAATATTATAAATAACGTAATGATGAGTTGATTATAAATTAATAGGAAATGAAATGATAATAAATAAAATATTATTTGATTTTAAAACCAAATACTTATGACAATGAGTTAGCGTTATCTCTATTATCAATAGAATTAGAATTATGAAGATATGAATTCTTTTGATCACATTCTTCATTATCACTGATATTATGATCGCTTGAATTGGAAGTAGTATTGATTGTGGGATTCATTTTACCGGAATTGTCATCATTGGTGTCATTGGTGTCAATGGTATCACTTTTACATTTTCGATGAGTGCGTTTATGACGTAAAAAATTGAAATTACGATCCGATTGGTATTGACATCCGGGATGTTCGCACTTAAACACCTGTCTTCTGATCGGTGGCGGTCGAGCTCGAGGGCGATGACGGTCTCGCGATCGAGGTTTTGATTCACGAGACTTTAGTGTTGGTGTCAGTGATGATGATTCTTCTGAAAGTAATTCCAACTTTTCTTTCAGGTTCAGTGAAAATTCTTTCTCGTTTTCTTGCATTTTGTCTTCTATTAATGATAAAAACACATTAACTTTATGAGTACTACAAGTTTGATACACAGGAGACAAGTCTAGCAATTATTCATTTAGTTGTTATAAAAATATTTCCAGTCAAGAGATAAAACTCGAATATAAAGTCAATTTATAATTAAATAAAGAATTAATTAATTAGTTATAGTTAGAGTTTAGCAAAACTCACATTTGAAACAAAATTTATTGATTATTAAGTTTATAATAAAATTATAGAAAAAATTTGAATTCATTGTAATGAAGACTTACTTTTATTCGCAATAATTCTGCGAAAAAACTCATTATTACTCTCATTATCACTACAATGATTAACAAAAGTCTTCAAAGGATTGAATCGATTACTGTCTCGACTATTAGTACAGCAAATATTCTCAACAGATTCAAAGTCTTCATCCATATCATTAACTTCTTCGTCGACATCATCTTCTTCTTCATTAACAGCCGAGTCATTACTCTTTGAATAATCATCAAAATTGAACACATTTTTAGGTTCTCTTCTGCAGAAGAGACCAAAACTCGTATTATTATTATTAACTAATTTATTAATACTATTATTATTAATCAATTTATTATTATTATTAATATTATTGATATTTTTATTATCAATTAGTTCTAAATCTAAGTCTAATATTCTTTGAGATGTGAGACACCAGTCATCGTATTCTTCCAATTGATTATTACTCAAGAAATGATGAGATAATTGATGGTAATTGTCGTCAATGCCTTCCAACTGATGATATCTTCGCTGCCATTGTTTAAGATATAGTTCTGCTTCGCTCTGAAGCCATCGAACCTCCACTTTCTTCTGTTTTTGTTGATGTTTTACTCCAGAAGTTGAAGATATCTTCGATGAAACCGCCGATGAATACAAAGGCAACACATGTTTACCTTTCATTTTAGTCGCCATTTATTTATTACTCAAGACTTTCTGTTTGAATATCAGCTAAATATTGATTCAATATATTATTGTTTTCTTAATAAATAAATTAAATAAATAATAAATTAATTTTTATAAATACTTTTTATAAAACATTTAACTAATTATTTATTAAATATTATACAAAAAATGGTTTTGATATTTGTTTTTGTTATTAATGTTTGACTTAAATAATAGTCAAATAATCAAAACCAATATTTTCTGAAGTCATGAAAACAGCTGTCAAACAGTCACGTGATCTCTCTATGAGTTTGCGTTCAATACAAAAGTTTAGATTTTTTGATGACATCATCACTCAATTGTCATTTAATTAAGTGAAAAGTTTGAAATATCTTTTATATTTAGAGATATTTTTACTTCACAGATAGTATAATATTTGATTACAGTTCCATTTTTTTTATCAAAAAATTTCTGTAGATTTTTATGTCAATATTAAGGCTTATTTTTAACAAACAATAAGTTTGTTTACGTATTCAGTTCATGACGTTTAAAATGAGCGCAAATTTTAAATTTTTATATTGAGCTCAAAATTGATTTAATTATACGAAAAAGCTTTAATAATTTGAGTTTTAATAATTAATTTACAAAAATTAATAGTATTGTCACTTGAAATAAAAATCTATTGATGACTATTTGAACAATTGTTGTTGAAAATTGGAACTGTTGTTAAAATAGTTATGAATAGATTTTGATTTGATTGATAATACATATGTAGTGTTACTAAAACCACGTATTTATTACGACAAAATATATTTTCAACTTTTTTAATCAAGATTTTCGGTCATAAAGAAAGGCTTTCAAAAGTTAAAGCTTATTTTATAAGTTATGATTGAGCTTCATTTTAGGAGCCCTATTTGCTATGGCTATTTCAATGGTGCAAAATTGCAATTCTGACCAAAGTTTGTGGCCATTGCGTAGCCAACATTTTTTGACTGGGGCCAAGTATATAAAAACATCAAATTTTCATAAGATGATCATTATAGTGAACATGTCCACAGATCTACACTTAGACTCAGGCCTAAAAATGTGTGGGGCCCTATGTTAGCTACGGCACTGTTTCTGACCCAAAGAACTGGTTCAAACCAGAAACTGATCCCGGGGCAAAAAAGATTGAATAGCTCTGCTCTATACATCGAAAGCCATTAAACACAATCATATAATTTATCTAAGTATCTATAGCTAGGATTCCCTAACGGTGGGTCGCGAAATGGGTTTGTTAACATTTAGTTATGTTTATGTCTTAAGGAGAAGAACTAATTTGGGTGCGAATTGCTTAAGAGGTGGGTCTTGACCAAAAAGTTCTGGGAACTCCTCTATTGACCATAATTATCCACATATTATATTAAAATCGTAAACTATAACTATCGTAATGTTATAACTACTATTGTATTCTTGATTTATTTTTTCCTCTTGTGTAACATGATTACAAAATAGCACTCAAATGATAGTCATTAAAAACAAGGAAATAGCAATGTATCGCATCAAGGATTTCAATACACAATGTTAATTAGTCTGAAAAGTTTGCATCCATTTGTTATGATAGTTTATGCTTGATTGCAATTTTAATATTAATACAATTGAAGTAATAAAATTTGATGCATTCAAGTTCAAGACGGTATCAATAGATCTATATTAGTATAAAATTGTTCTATTGTTAAATTAGGATTTAAATGCTTACGACTGATATGAAAAACTGCATAACCACCACTTAACACTTCTGATATTAATTATAGAATCATTCAGAGAAGAATAGAAGGAAATCAGTTTTATAAAACTTTTATATCCATCTTAAAAGTAACACAATGTTTAAGGAAAGTTTAAAAAAGTATTCCATTCAGCAAATATTATAGCATTTAATGAAAACATAAGTTTCAGTTTACGAATAAATAGAGAGATGAGTCGATAGAGAATAAATTCAAAGAAACTTTAGTGATAAAACTTTCATCATTTGATCATTCCTTACCTGTTCTTCAACATTCTTATATTTTCTAATCCTAAACTACAGTATTTGAAAATTTTAAGAATAGATTGTGAGAAATGTCACAATTGAGAGAATATTTTATATCAGTTTTCATGTTCTTCTTCGGCCTTTTAGTTCAATGCTATACTTTCATGACTTTACCGTTTTATTATGTGATACAAAAACCATATAAAAAATTGGAATTAGCGGTGTCTCAAAGATCGCAACAATTAAACCCTGAAGACCCGTATTCGCCATGGATTCGAATCGGTGAAACGCCTTATCATGTGATGACAACGTGTAAAACAATCGCAGAAGGCTTTCAAATGGTGAAGAAGATGTATCCCCCGGATCGACAGGCAATTGGTTATAGAAAAATAATACAAGAAGAATTGGTTACCGATGATAAGGGGAATGCTGTCAAAGTTGATGGAAAAGTGTTAAAAAAATTTCGGTTAAGTGATTATCAGTGGATGACTTACGGAGAGATTTTCCAAAAAAGTGATTTTATTGCCAAAGGATTGCTAGTAAACGGATTTAAGCGCAAAGATAGGATCGTGGTTTTGGCTGAAACGTGTGCCGATAATCTTATTTTTGGGATTTCATTGGCAAGTGTTGGTGCGGTCACTGTTAGTGTATTCGCCACTCTCGGAGATTATGGTAGGCTTCAGTCTTGTTTCACATATTGGTTTTAAAATCCTATTCTTATCTTTGTAGGCATTGCTTTTGCTATAAATGAAACAAAACCTAAATATATGTATACGACATATGACTTATTACCTAAAGTATGTGGTCTATTATCTCGTTGTCCAAGTCTATCAACTATAATATACGCTGATTCACAAATTCCATCAAATGTTAATAATAATATTGAATTAGATTTTGCCAAACATATCAAACTTTTATCTATATCCAAATTGATAACCGATGGAATGCAAGCGCCTCAACATTTACAAGGAGTTCCTTTAGATATGGAAGACATGCCATTAATCGGTTACACATCTGGTACAACGGGTCACCCGAAAGGAGTGTTCGCTACTATAGCACAGGCACGAGAGGCAGGAATCGCAACCTTACCAGTTGTTGAGAAGTTTATGGAAGATCCTGAAAGACATACATATGTGGCTTATTTACCACAAGCGCACGTCTTGGAGGCTTCCATCGAGTTGATTGCATTTTTGGGTGGCTGTAGAATAGGTTTTGCGACCCCATTCACTTTGAATGAATCGGCACCCGGTCTGGCAGACGGACAAATATGTGACTTAAAACTACTTAAGCCAACAATCATGACAACTGTACCGTTAGTTTTAGACAGAATGAGAAAAGAAATGTACTATAAATTGGCAAATAGGACACCGGTTTCTACAGATTTGTTCAACTATTTGATTAATTATAAAATTAATTGGACTCAAAAAGGTATCAAAAATAAACGCATTATGAATGAAACAATTAAAAACAGAATAAATGAGTATTCATTAATTTATTGTTAAATTTAAAAAAGGGTACAACTGTCCGATTGTGAATATGCTTTTGTGTCCTAAAGTGAGAGAACAATTCGGTGGTAAATTAGAGCATATGATAGTGGGCGGGGCACCGCTTTCACCACAATTACAGGCATTAATTAAGGCATCATTGAATGTAACACTCGCTCAAGGATTCGGTGCAACCGAAACATTAGGTGCTGTTCTCTGTATGGATGATAACGATCTGTCTTATGGCAGATGTGGTGCACCATTAAGTGGAGTACAAATTAAGTTAAAGGATTGGATTGAAGGCGGATATAAAGTGACTGATAAACCAAATCCAAGGGGAGAACTGGTTGTTGGCGGCTATAATGTCTCGAGTGGTTATTATAATAATAAAAAATTAACTGAAGAGTCATTTATCTGTGATGATAATGGTATGCAATGGTTCAGTACTGGAGATATCGGAGAAGTCTTTCCTGACGGAACTTTTAAGATAATTGATCGCAAAAAAGATTTAATAAAGTTAGCGAATGGCGAATACTTCTCATTAGGAAAAGTATGTTTAAAAAGTTTTGAATCCAGTTTTGAGTAAAAGCTTTGTTCTTTCACTTATCCATAGATTGAATCTGCGCTCAAAAACTGTTCATATGTTGATAATATCTGTATTATTGGCGATGCTTTTGTCAACTATTTGGTTGCTTTAGTTATGCCTAATATTAAAGCCTTGAATTCATTGTCCAAAACTTTAGGATTACCTGATCTGCCATTAGAGCAATTGTGTGCTAACTCTGATGTCATCCTAACTATACATAAGGCTATTAAGGAAAGTGGTTTTCAGCATCATTTAAAACGTAGTGAAATCCCAGTTAAGATAACTATTTGTCACGTAGAATGGTCTCCTGATAATGGCATATTGACGGCAGCCCTCAAACTCAAAAGAAGTGTCGTTACACTAAAGTATAAGTCAGATATTGAAAGAATGTTCAGTCAGAATAACTCAGTTAAACCTTGAATTTTATGTTGAAATTCCATTTATGTCCTTATAAAAACTTTATCTCAAAGTTTGACCTTTAAATAAGAGTTGTATTTATTGATGAAATAGTTTCAATTAATTCTTTACCTTTTTCTGAAATTATTATGGCCATGAAGTCGAGTGAAAATTAAATTTTCATCTAAAGCTTTAATAAATTTTGCTTTAAATATTGTTAGAATGATGAGTAAGGCTCTGGTTTTGGGATTATTCCTGAGAAATTTCTCATATATTTTTTTTAAAAATATTATTACAAAAAACCCCGATTTCAAAATTACCAATTAATTCTATCATAACATAACATACATAATGTTATCTTATGCTTTGTTGCGTGTCTATAATCCCAATTTTCTAATAATAGTAATCAAAATAATTATTGAAGATTAAAATTTAAATCTTCAATATATCCCATTTATATTTAGCTTCAAAGTTTCATTCATTTAATCATTTGAATCTAAATTTAATTAGTATTCGGGCGTTGATAAGCTTTAATGTTGAGTTTTTAAATATTTTTCAGCAGGTTTTTAATATTTCTAATAAATGGCTTAATTTTTAGAGTCAATAAAAAAATATTTTAAATAAACATATATTTGTTTTCAACTTCAATCCTATAAATAAGACTTTAAGGTTATATTTTTTACATTATTGACAATTTAAAATTTTCATGTTAAATGCTTTACATATTGTATGAAAATATTTGAAAAGTTAATCTGTAAATATTCAGAAATTTCTTATTTATGAATTTCAATTTTATAATTCATAGATAATGCAAACTGTAATTATTTGAATAATTTGTTTTTTTAAAAATTGATAAATGCATATTAGTTTTATGGTTAATAATTAGAACTGGACTCTATTATAACTCAAAGTTTATAAGTTATAACTTATAATATGTTTGACAGCACTTCCAAGCAAAAAGAGAAATAATTTCAGTGTTTAACTATTTGTATTGGATTTAAAAATTGGATTTAAGGTTTAAGAAGTTGTGTGACATAATCAAATAATATTGGGTTGTTCATCAATAAAATATAGCCTTTTTGATGCATATGTACTTTTGAATTTTTCCACTTTCGATAATTGGTTTGCATTCTGTGCTCATTTAAAAATTACAGGGTCTCAAGTTTTGATAAAATTTGAATAACTTGTTTTCATTGCCAATCACTAAAAGAACGAATTATCGAAAGTGGAAAAATTCAAAAGTACATATGCATCAAAAAGGCTATATTTTAAGAATTGATAAACAACCCAATAATATTTGATGATGTCACACAACTTCTTAAACCTTAAATCCAATTTTTAAATCCAATACAAATAGTTAAACACTGAAATTGTTTCTCTTTTTGCTTGGAAGTGCTGTCAAACATATTATAAGTTATAACTTATGAACTTTGAGTTACTATAGAGTCCAGTTCTAATTATTAACCATAAAACTAATATGCATTTATCAATTTAAAAAAAAACAAATTATTCAAATAATTCATATAATGAAAAGAGTCTTTAGCTTTGATTACTAGTTATAATTTTTTGCGAGATTTAAATTGTGATAAACAATATTAAACAAAAACATAATTCTTATCAAATTCATGATTAAGTTCAATAGCACGGTATTTGTGTGTGTGTGTGTGTGTGTGTGTGTGTGTGTGTGTGTGTGTGTGTGTGTGTACATGCTCATTTTTATGTAATATTTTGATATATTATATTTGTCTATTTGTTCATATTTCTATTAAAGTTTTGTTGATTCAATGCAATTGATCAAAAAATGAAACCAAACAAAGAAAATTGCCGCAGTTTTTCCATCTATTCACTTCACTTTTGTTGACAGCAAATTGCATATTTATAACCACAAAATTAATTGCTATACCAGGTCTTTAATTTGAACTCTGACATGTGAACCTATATCATGTCTTTGATTATGAAATTTGAGTGAAACTGAATCCATTGACATTAATTAGTTAATAGAAATGTAATTTTATTTAATTTTCACATAATAACTGCATAAAACAATATCGAAAATGATTCGCAAAGACTATGCAATATCAAGTAGTTATGATGTTAGGCATTGCGTATAATAAAGAAAACTTTCCTCTTGGGATAATTTTCTTATTACTCATAAATTACAATTTTACACACATGAAAGGAAATATGTTGTTATGATACTGTCGTCTATTATATATATATATAATGAGTTTTAATACTCTTAGCTTTCAAACAATTGAATTTGAGAAAGTTTTCTAATTTTAAAATAATATTTCGTTTATCAAATATTTCTCAATATTTGGAAGCTTTATAACACTTTTTAAATCAAAAATTAAAGAAATAAATTTAACTTCAATATAACTTTTTTAATTCATTTATACACCATAAAAATAAGACATTGAGATTCAAGTTTACAATATTTAAGTTCATTTTGAGAACTATTTTTTAATTACAATAAATACTATTATAATTATGTTAAATATTAAGATATAATTTCCCTGATATTTACTATAACGAAGTTTTATACGTAATTGATTATGAATTTTATGAGAGATAGGATTAGAAAACCATACAAACAAAACCTACAATTCAAAATATGCTTTTTATTTGACTCCATGAACTAATTTTTGCGCTTCTTTCATATGTGGTTCAAAAATCTTCAAATACTTCTCCACTTCAGCATCAGTGAAGCCATACTGTGGTCCCAATTCTGCCACAGACTTACATCCTTCTGGAGCTTTAGTGAAGTCAAAGTCTGCTTCTCCGCCCAGATATTTTGGTAACTGATCAGGAGGAATATGAGATTTGATTTCGTCTCCGTTCGCAAACTTAATAATTTTCTCATGAGATCCGATCCAAAGTTTAGCGATAGCCCAAAGCGGACGCAAAAGTCGGGGTAAATTATAAACTACGACATAACGCATGCCATAAGGAAAATAATTCTTAATGACATTAATGAAAAATTGCAAGAACTCCATGTCTGCGTTCGAGAAGCCGACACCTGTCAGATCAAAAACAAGTGCATAACCCTTTTCACCGGATTCCATGTCCACCCGATTTATAACTCCGACCACAAACTGACGAAAATATTCCATAAGTTGAGGAACTTTTTTATGAACTTTAATTCTCATATAAATGAAAGTACGGCCAGATTCGTCCGTCCCGTACGGGAATATTGCACCTGCTTTTACAAACTCTTGTGGTAAATCACATTCCGATCTTGCATTGACACCGAATTCTTTTCGCCACTGAAGAGCTGAATCTAACTGCTCAACAGCTTTATCAAGATCTCCGCGATTATACTTAATGAATCTTAATGTCCACCAATCGTCTGTCTCTACTTTGTTTACATCGATTTCATCGTATTTTTCAGGGTCTGCAGTGAAACGATCGAGAAATCGTTGGCGAACTTCGGGTATGAGTTCACGATAGTCTTGAGAAGACGGCATTTTCCACTTTCACTTTTGATTTATTTTATTTAAGTTCACAGAAAAATCACTGCAAGTGTTTCAAGAAAACTTAAGAATATATTTTTTAACGCACTAAAAATATTTATAAATTAATTCAATATCAATAAAAAGATATCAAACTTTGAACAATTAATTGAAAGATTGAGAATTTTGGTTGATTTAAAAACTCTAAACAATAGTGAAGAAGTAGTTGACAAAATGAGGAGTAGTTGGGATACGATTAAATTGAGAATAGAAAGTCTGATACAATAATTATTTTCTTTTATGAATAAAGCAACTCGATGTTAATGAAAACCGGTTTGAGACGTCTGATAAGGGGATAACCCAAAGATTGTATGTAATACTTCGGCAATTATGATACCAAGTCATTATTAAAGAGAATTCAGTCAAATCTAGACATTATTTTTTGTTTTCATCAATTGACGTGGGCTTAACTGATTTCGCTCTAACATTGCTTTTATCTGACAGGACCTGATTTTTTCAAAATTTTTAAGTCAAAACATAATAAGTTAGCTTATTGTTCAATACCATGTTATGCACGAAATGGTATTAAACTTCAAAACACTTTCCCTAACAATTGGCATACATTTTAACAGATCAAATAATTTGTTTGAATTCTTTAAAAAAAGTTCAAACTTTTTTAATAATCATCTATTATGTGTCAAATGTTAAAACCATTATTTCTTTCTTAAAAAATGTTTTACTTTTTATTTTATGATTCGTTTTGTGCATTAGAATTGTGCTAATTTTTATTCAAATAATTCAATTTTCCTTATACAGTAAATTAGGCTTTAAAAGTCAATAGTATGACAAAAGTCAAACTATAACATAAACTTATTAAAAGTAAGTAAAACTTTCAACAAAGCATTGACACTTCTTTTCATTAAATAAAATTCAAAACGTGTAATATTATTTCGTTTGCATAGAATATATTGTACAGAATAATCTGATAATTAGATTTTTTTTGTTTACCTAACCTATGGAAATAATAAATTAATCAAAAACACTAACACTTGCGTCAAACGATTCCTAAAAGCATTTCTGGAGAAAAACCTATTGATTTCAATGAAATCCTTGAGAAAACTTTCCTTTTTCTAATTAGGATTTTTATCAAAACCCATACAATTTGAACTATAAGTTATGAAAAGTTATAATTCGGTAGTTCTAAAGAACAAGAAAAAAATGAATTAGTAGTAAAAAATAATTAATAACAAACTCTTCACAATAGACTAAATAGTCTTTAAAAAAAGTTACATAAATTGAATATAATTTTTTACATATTGTACACACGATTATAATAATAAGTTTAAATATTATGGCATTCAATCTTAATTTTCTTTGACTCAGATTTAATTAACTTAAACATTCGATCGATATCTGGTCTATGCTTTTCGACAATAACATTCCTTTTTAACTTCATGGCAGCCGTGAGCAGTCCATTATCAGGCGACCACTCCTGATGGCATATAGTGATCATCGATGGAATTTCAATGCGATGTAATCTTTGCTTAAAACCAGTTTCAATGATTGACTTGTGTATAGTTTTCAAGACGTCTGTATTGACGCAAATCTGATGTAATGGTGTGCTATCAGGTATTTGCAACTCTTTACACAATATGGTTAATGACTTTATGTTTGGAATCACTAAAGCGATCAAATTGTTGACGATAGCGTCACCGCAGACACAAATATTATCAACATATGTACTGTTCTTAAGCGCCGCTTCAATCTATTAGATTAAAATTATTCAATTTATATTAATTCAATCGTTTAATTAGTGTTAAAAATGTATAAACATATTTTCAATATTCTATCGATACTCAAGTTTCTATTTAACTATTTTTAAAATCAAATTTATAACAAATTATTTTACGTCGATCTATAAAATTACAGAACAATCATAAGCTTTTAGTCGATTAAATTCATGATCCAATAGTTTTATTATGTAATAACTGGTTATATTTGGAGTATTTATTTTTCGCTCAAGAATCAGATTTAGAGAAGACATTAAACTTCTAATTTTATTTGATAAAAATATCAGAATAATGTATGGTTTGCTTTGGGCTTTCGAAAATTTCTTCAATAAATAGCTTTATAATCTATCTTATTATTTATTAGTAATAGTTTTACAAATAAGTGATAATATCAGAATTTTTGATAATAAACTTCACCTAATATGAGATTTAAGCAAAATTAGACCTCAATGCATATAAGGTAGTGAATTATTTATGAAAATAATTCATTTAAAATAAGTTGAATCAGCTTTAATAGGTTATAGCAATGACCGCAGTCAGCAATGGGAGTCAGCACAACTTTTTATTCGTAATATTCAGGTAATATTGAGTGTTGAAAGCAGTTTCGTCTAAATTAGATGTTAAAGCCCCACTAGACATGTTTAACTTCACAAGATCTAAATTCATGGCTACGACACTCGCTAATCATCTCATTATTAAAGTAAAGGAATTAAATTAGCATCACATCAAATCATTGCATTTATATAAATAAATCAGTCAATTATGTTTAGGGAAAAACTATCTTATATATTAAAAATAATAAAATTCATGCCATTAAACTTTGTAATCAGTGATATTTAGAGATTAAAAAGTCAATTATTGCAATTTATTGCATAATTAAAATGATTGCCAGATCAGTTTGTGTTTACTGACAACTTTTCACCTTTAATTCATAGTTTCTCAAACTAGTGATAATTTTCGAGGCTATTCATCATAATATTTTTGATGAGGTTAAATTCCTCAATATACATATCAATTACATAAATATCAGTAGTAAAGTTGAATGATTTATTATTAATGATAATTTTTTTCATGACTGATATCCGTGATATACAAATACTTGTTTGAACTCAAAGTATTCATCCAAATGTCTACTTAAATGGATTGACCATTAAAACCAACTCTAATTTGAATTAAACTCCACATAAACTTCAAATAATTGAGTCATAAACTTCTATAAAACTCCACTGAATAAACATAATCTGTTTATCAAACTTTGGTAAGTGGAAAGTTCAGGTCAAATATTTAAATATAAGCTTAAAAATAGAAAAGGGCTCAATAATTGAGTTAAACCCGAGATTTAATTAGGAAAATACTTACTTTTCCTAATGAAATAAACTCTCCGTTCGCTAATTTGATTAAATCTTTTTTACGATCAATAATCCTAAAGGTTCCGTCAGGAAAAATCTCTCCAATATCTCCGGTCAAAAACCATCGCAAGCCATTTTCATCGACATAAAAGCTCTTCTCATTCAATGAATTCATTTGAAAATATCCGTTGGATACCATTTTTCCTCCCACCACAATCTCACCTCTTGGATTGGGCTTATCTTCAATACGATAACTACCTTCTTCCCAATCAATTAACTTGATTTTTACCCCATTAAGAGGCGCTCCAACGCGTCCGAATGACAGATCATTGAAGTCCATACAAAGAACTACAAAATAAAGTCATATAAATATTTGATTATGAGATCATTAGAGCTCTCCTTCTCTTTTACATTCGAGTGCGAGGTATAAACTTTCTCTACTTTGAGATATTGAGGCATCGTATCAAATATACCTGTATTTTATTGTTTATAACTTTCAAACTTTAACTTTTGATCGCTTTTCTACTGAGCGCT
>JAQFZT010001476.1:0-15042 GCA_034696325.1 Camisiidae sp.
TCGATCGTTTTATCGAAAATATTGATATTTTTAGTTTTTTTTCATTTTTTTTGGTTTTTGATATTAGCTCGCGGGCCACACTGGAAAGGGCGGCGGGCCGCGGGTTGCTCACCACTGTTCTAGGGAGAAAATGTTTCCAGCACTGGTTGAGGTCATACTGATCATTATGAAACTGGTCTGAGCTCTCTACGATGACTACAGTCTGAGTTTTATTGGCTATAAAATTAAGAAATAAGGCTCTTTTTATGTGGGATACACAAAATATAATATCTCACTTATAAGGTTTTCATTAATGAAGTTCTTATAAATTTATATTAATATAAATTGCATAACATGTAATTTTCTCATCAAACTAATTATGTTTTCATAGTGTTGATACTATTCCTAATTTTCATTTCCATTTCATTCCTATTCTATTCCTGAAAAAATTTCATTTCTATTCCTATTCTTAGAGTTTTTTTATTTCTATTTCATTCCTATTCTATTCCTGAAAAAATTTCATTTCTATTCCTATTCTTAGAGTTTTTTTTATTCCTATTCCTATTCCTATTCCTGGAGAATTGTAATTTCAATTCCTGTTCAAAATATAATGACCTTATTCAAACGAGCTTTAAATATATACACTGTGTCCGGAAACCTATGTCATAAAACTAAACGGCTATAACTTTTTTAAAAATCTGTTTTTAAAATTCAAACTTCCCAGACTTTTTCTAATCAAATTGAAGTTTTTTTTCATGTAACGTGACTTTCATTCACTCAATTAATAATCTGTAAAACAATGGCTTCAAAATACACTTGAAAATGAGATAATTAAAGCTGATGTTCTCGATATCGAGAATTTTGAAGTTAAACTACGTAAAGTCTACTCAGAAGAGGTTTGGCACATTGAGACAATCCTATTATAAACTTACATTATTCTTCTTCATTTTGAAGAAAAATGTAAATAGGTTAAGTAAATGTCATGTAAATGTCATGTAAATAGGTCATGTAAATAGTCATGTAAAAAAGTAAATAGTAAAAAATAGTAAAATAGTAAATAGTAAAAAATTCATGTAAATAGGTTAAGTAGTTTTTGAGAAATAAATTTTTACTTTATTGACATAGGTTTCCGGATACACTGTAGAATCAACACTATGTTTTAATAAAACTCATAAAACTTATCGATTATCATAAAAATATTATTTTATTTTATATTTAAAGCTATATCTATATGAAAGATATAAAGGTACTATTCCTTTTCATAGTTTATCCGATCTAAAAGTGCATACTTTCACGCAACACACATTTTTTGTATAAGTCTGCCCATAGAAGAAGTTTTACAGTGAAGTTCAGAGTTTGACAGTAAAGCTCAAATATCGGAGAAACTTAAAAAAGGAATAGTAACTATTTCAATTGATATCACACCTGTTTCAAATTTTCACATAAAACTAATAGTTATTTTATAAAATTTCAAATTCAGGAAAAGTCCGAAGAAAGTGAATATTTCGATAACTTATCAAAGAATTGAAACTTATAACTTTTTATATTAAGCTCTTCAGTTTTGTCATTCATAATAATTATTTTGTTTTAAAATGAAAAGAATTCTTCATATGAATCAGTTTTGGGGAAGTTTCGAAAATGAAGAAATTGATTTGAATAAACACCTCATTAATTGTTTGATAATTAAAGATATTGACAGACCTTTCCATAGATATGGAATGATTTATAAATATAACACCAAAATTAATTGTTTTGATAATTCAAATGAAATTAAAACTAGAAAAATAAGAAGTATTTGTTTTACTTTGTTTTTAGCTCTAAGTTCTGTCCGATATTTTATTCTTATTATGCTTGCGGACAATGAAGGGGTTCCTGACTATTACTTCGATTTTATCCAAGAAATGGGTGGACTCGTTGTATATTTCTATTTCGCAGCATTTGATGTGTCTCTATATCTATTTGGATTTCATTATCATTTTAATTGCGCGGATGAATCAGTTATGAAATGGATCCAAATTTTGAAAGTTTTCAAAGGTATTTATCCTGTTAAGGATTTGAGAATAAAGGATAAATATTTAGTTAAAACTTTTGTATTGAATGTTAAAAAACTACATAATCTGTTAAGTTTAATGCCAATTACAATGAGATTATCTTTTCTATCGATGATAATTGTGGTCATAATATTTGTTTATGACTTTGAATATTTCATCAAATTTGGATTATTATCTTCTATAATATTCTACATTTGGGTCTATTTTGTAGTTCCCATGACTTATTACACAATCCAATATTTTTATATTGTGTGCTATTATTGCAAAATACGGATGAAATCGATAATTAAAATTACAGAAAAATTAATAGATAGACAATTTATATCCTATCCTATGATCGATGAACTTCTTGAAGATTACAATCATATGTTTAATACAATCAATGATTATAATAAATTTTGGAAGAAAATATTCTTCATTCTGATATATAGTTATATTCCATTCACTCTCACATTATTGCATCAGATATTGTTTGAAGATCTGCCTAAACAGGCACTGATAGCTGTTTCGTTCACATTGACTTACGCTCTAATTTTTCTCTTCTCATGTAATTCAATAACTGCATCGGTTTTAAAGGAAGTTAAAAAATCGGAAAAACATTTATTGAAGTTATTGATCAAATTTGGACCTATTATTAATGTTAAGAGAAAATTAAAAGTAATTGAAACCAAATAGTTAAGCCTCCATTTGAATAGTATTTAAAAATTATGTTTCTTAATACAGTTGAAAACAACTATAGAAAGAATCAGTAGTGGAAGATTTTTAATTGGCTTTTCATGTGGAAATCATTTCGTTATGACTCCATTTTCTTCTTTTAAAGTAAGATGTATTTCAAGATAATGTAAACATATTTCACATTATGCATTTATATAGCATGCCCTTTAAGTTTACTTCAATAAAATTTCAACTGTAGTGAAGAGCTCGACATAATCTCAAGCTCATGCATTTGAAGCTAAGCTCAATCATTTTTTATCACGAAACAACAGCAAAAAAAATTTGATTTTGAAAGGTATTTGTAATAATTTGATAAAACGTGAGGTTGAGAAACATTTTAACCAAAATGTCTGAACCTTAAACTTGTTTAACTCTTTATTTGTAACCTTTTTAAATAATGAAATGAATGTTGTGAATGCAAAAAGTATAATATTCTTACTAATAAGTTTTACTATAAGCTTGAAGCTGGCCATGAAAATGAAGCTAATGCTCATGTAAAATAGGCTCTTCAATACTCTCAAGCATTGGAAGGCAATGAAAGGCAATCGTTAGTGTAATGAAGGTTATAATATTTAATGAAATTAGGGGAGAGACCCATTACTTACGCAAAATACATTTACATCAAATCAAAAATGTGTTCAATTATTTCAAAAGTTAGACGCAATTTATTTTAACGCTGACAACAAAGACTCATGTTTTGTTTATAGTATGTGTAGTAATTCGTGAGGCATTTCACTAAGAAGTCGCGAGTGTTGTCGTCTTTCGTACTTTATTGAAAAAGACTATTAAAATATTTTTATTGATATAAATTTGGCTCAAATATTAATATTGAATGTTTAGATAGGGATATCTACATGCTGTGCACTTTAGCTATGATGTGATAAACCTGCAACTTCTTAATCAAATGCCTAACCAATTATTTACACATTTCAGTATTTATTTATATTAAGTTTTGGACGAACTGACACACACTGACGACATTTTTTTAGTAATAGTAATAATTGAAAATGATTGCAACCAACTTTGTTGAAATCTTATTAAAGTAAACATTAAGACTTGTGTCATATAATTTTGTATTTGATTCAAACAATTATTTATTTTGTTGTTTATCTCATTTAGACATTCGTATTGTTTTGCCGTTACTTTCTTCTGATACATAAATTGGCCTATTCTTTGAAAAAGTGATTATGAATGAGGCCTTACCTTAAAATGTAGTTTTCGAAACAGAAGCCTCACCACAATCAAAGCAAATTTGCCATTAATTACACTACAAAAATCCAATTGCATTAAAAGTTATGAAATGATAAAAACCTTCAATTCAATATTCAAATACAGTCAACGAAATATATATTTCGCGGTGTTTTTCCTAAATTAATTGAATACCAATTAAGGTATTTCAATGCAATTTCATAGGCAGGTGTTTTCCTGGGGGATTAACAAATACTTTCGGGTCTCATCGCAATATTTTTGTCTAAAAATGAAATATTTAGTAAAATTTAGTTTTAGAGTAGGAAATATTTATAGCACGTGTTTGTCATTTACCAAATTATAGGGAAAAACCTCTAATTTTCTACAAATTTAAAGTAATTTAAAATAATTTGAGGTAAGATTATTCAATGTTAACATCCAAGTAGTTCAATTAATGATCAATTCTCAATTAAGCCGAAAAAATAATTTTTTATGTGCAATTTTTTCTTGTTAATTGAATTGTCTTGTGATAAATATGTTCTCAAAGTTTCATTTCGAAATATCTTAATAAAAAAATTAACCGATAAAGACCTCGCGTGTTACATATATATCCTTGACTGGTATATTTTTTAAGTTAATGGTAGTTTCGAAATAATTAATATAAGCTATTTAACTACATTACATCTATATATAGAATAAGACTATGTAGAAAATTTTGCAGAAATAAAATTTTATGAATATTTATTTTGATGAGTTTTGAGTCTTTTCTCTAGTTTGAGCTCAAAACTATCAAAAACAAACATGAATTGATAGTTGTATTTGGAAGAGATACTGTATGGCTCAAGTTTATAATCATTTAATCGTCAATGGGATAGATTTACCACTTTATAAGTATTGGATATTTCATAGATTCGACATAAGCAGTAAGAATGTTACTCAAAAACAAAAGTTAGTTCAAAAAATAAAGACATATGCTTTGAGTTTCCATTTGTTAACATGTATTATTCGTTATGCATTATATTTACAATATCTTAGTCTCAACAGTGGAAAAGTTCCTCTTAATTATTTGGATTTAGTTCAATATTTTGGTGGAATCACACAATTTTATTACTTGTGCGGCTTCTTAACCTCCTTATCAACTTTTATAACAGTTCTTATACTAAATCATAGCAATGATAATGACTACAAATGGCTTAAAATCATTAGAGTTCTGAATGGTTCGCAATCATTTGATTCAATTAAACTCTATGATAAAATTGTGATTAAAAAATTCATCCAAAAAATTAAATTACTTAAAAGACTAATTACTCTATCCTTTTATTCAGTTATTTGTTTGACGATTTTGATATCTGTTACACTTCTTTTCATTTACTTTGATTTTTCAGATTTCATAAGATATGGTATTTTAAGTGCTATTCTTTTAATATTAAACACTTTCAGCTATTCATCAGTCATTTCATTTAGTTTTCTATACTATTTTATTGTTTGCTATTATTGTACAATAAGATTCATGTCATTTAATGATAATATGCAGATATTATTGAAGAATACAAGTCAAGCTTTTTATAGCCGTAAAAGAATAGATCAACTGATTGAAGAACATAATGAAATTTGCTTTCATATCAAAGTGTATAATAAATTTTGGCAAAAGTATTATTTGACGCTCAATTATACACTGATTCCAATTAATTTACTTGTGTTACATCTAATTTTTTTTAAGGATCTCTTGTTTCTCATATTCTTCACATCACTTTGTATTGGTTTTAGTTTCATAGTTTCCCACATAATGTTCAATTTGATCACTGCTTCTATTAATAGTGAATCTTTAAAGTCATTCAAAGCATTACTGAAACTTTATCTTCATATGAATTATACAATTAATGCAAGTCGTAAAATTAAGGTATGAATAACTAATTGAACAATTTTGAAATCCTTTTTCAAATTTTATACTCAAAATCAGTTTCTGAATTCTATGGAAAGAGTTACTGATACAAGATTTTTGATTGGCTTTTCATGTGGAAATCAGTTTGTTATGACTCGTATGATAGCATTCAAAGTAAAATTTCATTATTAACTTTAATTATTTCAATTTTCAGTTTTTATACATATTTATATTACAGATGTGTGTGATTTTCATGCGATTATTTCTATTAATACATAAGTTTGCGAATACTTTTCAATAATCCTATTATTTAAATTCTTTTATAATGAGCTTTCTTATGGATGATTAAATATGGAAAAGCTCTTATTCTGTGGTATTCAATGATTACTAATTCACGATCAAACTCTTAAACTAATTAATGATAATTGAAGTAGTTGTTATGGTGGTTGTTGTGGTTATTGTTTTTCTATTAGTATTGTTTTAAATTAATAGTAGAGAAATTTGTCGAGAATCTTATTACTGTCAAGAAATTATGAATTTTAAAACTTTTGGAATTCAATATCATTGGAATGTTAAACTGATACATTTATAAAATCATTATTTGTGTAACTTTGCACTGTGTTAAATAATTAACTTGTGATATATGAGTTGTAAAGACTAAAAAATTCAGTTGTTTTACATAAATTATGTTATAATAAAACAATACTTTTAAAAACCAAAGATATTTATTATAGAAGAAAATTGTAAAAATAAGCAAAATAATAATTGTAAATACTGTATTATTTGAATAATGAAAAATTAAATAACATTATCGATAAGTTTCCCTTTTTTGTTCTTGATAATCATTCATTCTCCTAATTAATTTATCAATAACATGATAAGAAGTTGAGCCCCTTATAAAAAACCATTTATGATCTCAGCTCTTAAGCCTTAGTGCAGGTGTTCAAGTCTCAGATAACTTTATAAATATTTTAATCTATTTGAGTGCAGGTGTCTAAATGCCAAATAGCTCTTTAAAAATGTTAATCATTAATATTTGCAATTAAATTATTTAATTTTTATGTTTTGCATAATATTTCATTATTATACGTTAATTATGCCATAAAGTTGCCCAAATAGAACATTTTAGTAAAAAAAATTCTTATATCACAAGTTAATTATTTAACACACTTATCAATTAAATTCCTAATTCATTAACTATCGCGACACGAATTATAGTAAGGAGTGAGTCTTGTTTATTCATTATATTAGTTATTTTCAATATTTAATATATTTCTATTTCAATAAAATTAAAATTTGAGAAGTTTTTGTTCGACATTTCAGTTAAAACATAATCATAGCTGTATTTTAAGTGAATTAGACAATAGAGAACAAACTAATACCTTTCAAAATAATGATCAAAATTAAATCCAATTCAACAAATTTTTGCAATGATTCCACTTTAGTTGAATACATTTCTATAGGTTTCGGTGAAATTTGGCGTTAGACCTAAAAACCCCATTCAGTAGTTTTAATTTAAATAAAAAATAAATTTTATGAATAACTCTTTTTAAACTTATTTTTGGAAAAAATTATTGAAACTGCAATATAGTAGAGTACTGTTAGCATCAATTTTTAATTTTAATCAATTTCCTTGATATTAAAATTCGAAGAAAACAGTCGTCATTTGAAAATAGCTCTTAAATGTAGAATTTATTTTTCTAAAAAAATTTTAAATAAAAATAATAACAATTATAATGAAGAAATAATATATGAGTATTTAATTGTTTTTATTCCCAAAAAAATTATTTCCTGCAAAGCACTTAACTTAAAAAAATCCTTCAATTTATGTCATATAAGAAGTTCAATTTAAGAAAAATCCTATCCTGTCATTTGATTTCATTGGATTTCCCGTATCCTATCGTTTTGAATAAATTATTGCTCATATAAAGGATTAAATATCTGAATAAAAAGAGTTTGCAAAATTGAGTTGTGTGTTTAAGTTTACTAATTCACGTGATACATAAATTGTAAAAATCAATTGAATAACCAAAATGAAAAGTATTTTTTTCATTTTACTTACAATTTATTTGATAGATTTGAGCCCAGAAGCTTTGGAATCTGAGATTTTCAGTTCCAATTTGGTAAAAGATTGCTTTCCAAAATTACTTAATAATAGCCAATTCAATACATGTGTAAAAGATATTAACAATAAATGGCTAATAAATGAAAATAATTAGAGTTCGAAAGTAATGTGTTGTTCTGATTGGGATAAAGTTCGATGTCTTGAAAAGTATGTGGAGAAAAGCTGTTCCGTTGAAGAGGTTAAAGATATGAATAAGTATAAAGAGAGTTGGATACAATATTTTGAATCGGATCGTTGTAAGGATTGGAAGCAAAATGACAATAAATGTAATCAATAATATGAGATTTGTTGAAATTACTATTAAATATCTTAATTGAGAAACCAATAAAAATTATAATCTTAAGAATAATCCTTTTACACTTATTTTAAAAACAAGACTCACAGTATATTTTTCACATCGTTCTGGAATAAGTTTATAAATAATTTATGTAATTTAATTAGTATAATACCTGCGAATTAACTTTTTTATGTTGGTGTTAGTGTTAAATTATATTAAATTGATCTCGTGATCTCCTCAAAGTTGTGAGTAACCAAGAAATCAAAATTTTATATTATAACTTTTTTATATATTTTCGCTATAATTCAATACAAGTCATTAAGAATTACCAAAAGTGCAATAATTGCGCATATCATGTGTAATTTGAAGTGTTACTTTACAATTTAAACAAACTTAAGATCTAATACATGCTTTCTTAGACTATAAAAACTTTAATAGAGTATTTGAATAACATGTTTTTTAAAAGCTCAGTCCGTGAGGTGTCTTTCCTAGTGGTAATTGCGTGAAATAAACTCAAGGCTATAGCTATTCTTTAGTCATAAAAACAGAAGTCATCAATTTTATACGATTCATACAATCTTTCGTTTAACATGACTGTACTGACAGATGCGGCGTTTTCATGTTCAAAGAGTTTGTATCAAAAGTTAGTTTCAGATAATAAATGCTTTGCATTAAAATTCTCTTTAAAGCACTTTATAAGAAAGTTTTTGATTTCTATTTTGCGATGTTTTGTATTTGTATTGAGAGAAACATTTACGCAAAACTAATGATTATTGAAATTGATTTCCCCCTTTTATTATGTATTACATAAACCAATCATTATCTGATTGTAAATAACAATTGTTTTGTGAAATATTTTTAATAATTTTAAGTATAACTTCATAAAAAATGAGATAAAAGGAGTACTACTTTGAGATCAGATGTCGTGTAAGTTTTCTGAACTAAAATCGCTTTGAATTAATGCAGAGACAGACTTATCGAAAACGCTTTTATAATTATTTCTCAAAAAGTAATTTGATTTTATCTTTGCTTTCATTTCACTTCAATTTCATTATATGTTAATTAGAAGTTATTTCTTTGACTTTTATTAATGTTTATCAAGAGCTCTAAATACACAAAAAGATCTTTTTATTATAGAAATGCAGTCAACAAAGCATTCACTTAATATCCAAATTAATGCATTTATTTCAATACTCGTAATAATATAAGTATTATAACAATTAATAGTAACACAACTATTGTCTCATTGTATTTATATTAATACTATTAATAGTAATACTAATAATAAAAGTGAAACAACTCTACGAATGAGTCCAATAGTAATGATTTGAAAACTCTGTTACTGACGGTCAAGTGCTAAATGAATTGAAACAAAACTCTTATAGTTATTACTAATGTTAGGCAAAAGATTTTAACTATTATTTTTCTTATAGCTTTAGATATGATTGAAACAAATATAGCATAGGATATGACATACCAAAACATTAGCAGTACCTATTCATACGAATAAAAACTATTCAATACTACTCTTATAATTGGTATGATAAACAAACTCTCAAATTCTTAAGATTAAATTTCAACTCTTTATTCAGTGAAAACAGATTAGAAAATATATGTATAAAATAAACCTGAGCTATTCGATCTTCTTCAAGGCTTCAAAGCTATAAAACTCAAAATAACTATCTATTAATTGCTAAACAATAAATATTGAAACAATAATAAGTTCGGATCAGCGCGTTATTAATATTTCATTGCAATTGGGTTTACAGAGTATACCATAAAAGTATTATTTTACTATATTTTTGCATCAGTCAATACAAACTGATTACGAAATCATATTATGGTTTCTGAAATATAATATTTAATATATGTATATTATTAATTTAATAAATATTCTAAAACTTCAACTATAAATAGTTACATATTAATAGCATATTGATTTTTTTGTTGAAGGTTTATAATAAATTTTTGATAGCGTGCAATATAAAAAACTCATCCAAATGAAAATTCAGGAATAAACTATATATGTGGCCAAGTATTGTCATTGGCGTCCCACAAAGTTTGAATAATTTTTTATTATTATGTGGGGATAGATATACTTATTCAATAGTTTTTAAATTGAAATAAAAATTTCAAATCTAAAATAAAAGGAAAATTTGATGCATTACAAAGTTAAAAATTTAATCTTTCATGATTTTTTTTAATAGTGATACATAAACTACTTTCAAAGTTTGAAATTATTTATATCTTTAAGAAACTCCTATTGAGTGAGATCGCTCTTTACTTTCATATATTGAGGTTCAGCGAGATTTACCGCGAGACCAGATCTAGTTTAGATCACTACTTAGCATTTAATGAGCGAAAGGAATAGTTGATCGCCAATGACAATACTAGGCAACATATTTTATTGTAGACAATGGTTATGACCCAGATATAACTTTTTTAATGCTACTATTTTATTGATCCATAGATTTATCATTTCTGAATTCTCAATAATAAATAAAAAAGTTGAATATTTTAATAGTTGACTGATTATTCTATTCCATATAACCATTGAGATACTACAATAAATTGAGAATTCAGAAATTATAAATCTGTAGATCATTAAAATAGTAGCATTAAAAAATGATATCTAGGTCATATTCGATCTTTTTAAAGATATAATCATAAGGTATAAAAAATTTTTGTAATTGTATTCAACAGTATTTGTATTTTTCATGACTTCAAATTGTCATAATTTTTAGGCGAAAATATTTCTAAAAATGAATCAAAACTTAGAAATAGATTCACATAACCCTCTTAATAATGATTTACTAATAAGCGACATCGGGAAACCTCTCTATGACTACGGAATGATTTATAAATATGATATCTATGATAATGAAGATGAAAATTTAAGAAAAACGAGAAAATTTAGAAGTTTTTTTTTCTTATTATTCCAATTATACAGTACTTTGAGGTATTGTTTATTTATTAAAATAATGGGTAAGGAAGGAGTTCCGGACTATTACTTCGATTTTGTTCAAGAATTTGGTGGACTTGTTATATATTTCTATTTAGTCTGTTTAGACGTTTCTCTTTGGGCTCTAGCTTTCAACTATTACTTGAATAATGCGAATGAAACTGATCTCAAATGGATTCAAGTACTAAAAGTTCTTAAAGGAATTTTACCTGTCTATGAACTCAGAATTAACGATGAATTATCCGTTAAAAAATTCATTTTAAGGATCAAATTAGTCAATGCTTTATTGAAGAACTATATTTTTCTGTTGAGATTTTCTTTTATTCTATTTATAATCTTTATTCTAATCTTTGTCTATGAAATAGAATATTTAATCAAATATGGATTGCTATCATCACTACTATTTTATTTTTGGGTACATGTTTCCGCTCCAATGATTTATTACGTTATGAGCTATCTCTACACCATTTGTTTCTATTGTAAAATTCGTATGAATTCAATCAACAACAAAACTGAGTCTTTAATAAATAAGACATTCATTTCTTATTCATCGATTGATAATCAACTCGAAGAACACAATAATATGTTCAACACTATAAATATTTACAACAAATTTATTAAGAAAATTTATTTAGTTTATATAATGGGCTTAATTCCTTTCGATTTAATTTTGACTCATGAGATTCTATTCGAAGATCTAGCGATACGGACATTAACTCCTGTATCACTAACAGTAATAGCAGCTATAATAACACATTTATATATTAATTTCATAACTGCTTCGGTTTCAAAGGAAGTTTCAAAATCAGAAAAGCTTATTTACAAATTATTGATTAGATCTGGAGTTATCATCAATAATAAGAGAACACTTAAGGTAATAATATTTTTTCCATAGATTTTTAAAAAATTTATAGTAAGTTGTAATTTTGTTTCTTTTTTAAAAACATAGTTACTCACTATTATGGAAAGAGTTAGTAATCAGAGAATAAAAATAGGATTTTCTTATGGAAACCTATATGTAATGACACCTTTTACTGCTTTCAAAGTAAGTTAGAATTATATAAATACATAATACAATAGAAGATTATTTTCCTGTTCAATGCAGACATTCGTGATAATTTGTCGTTTCTTTTTGCTCATCCATAAGTTGGCCTATTCTTTAAAATCTTAATTTGAATTCATAACAAAGTTTGCCAATAAAGTAATTGCAATTTGAATTAAAACATTGAAAATAAATGTTTGTATAAAAATGTTTCTGAAAAGAAGTAATACAGTAAATGATGTTTATTGTCGAATAAAAAATAAATTACTTAATTAATGATATTTTGATGGATTTAATCAGGAATATTTCACTTTATATTTAGATCTTATTTTAAAGGCTTTTTCTTAAAATTTCAACATCGATAATGATTAATTAAATATTTGTTGTAAGCACTACAATACGGTTAATAAAGATACATTTATTTTAAAAAATAATTATATTTTTATTAAAATTTAATTACAACATATTCTTAATTATTTTATGATCTCTAATCATTACATTTATTGTCTTTTTGCTTCCAATCCTTACAACGGTCTGCTTCAATATGTTGTATCCAATCCTGTTTAAACTTATTGATAGCTTTAAACTCTTCAATGGAACAGAGTTTCTCCAGATGTTCATCAAGACATTGAATATTATCCCAATCAAAACAACATTTAGATTTTAAATTTCGATTCCTTTCATTTATAGGCGTTTTATTGCTGACAGCCTTGTTACATGTCAGGAATTGGCTATTGTTGTATAATTTTCCAAAGCAATCATTTATCACTTTAGAACTAGAAATATCTAATCCCATGGCATCTGAGCTCAAACCAATTAAATAAATTGTGAGTAAAATGCAAAAATACATTTCATATTTGAATATTCAACAGATTTCTAAAATTAAGTTGTGACAAACATAATGAGGTGTTAGAACGACAGTGCGAGAAGCTTTTACTTTATACGAATTAATTGAAGCGCACTCTAGTGTTAAAGATATACAAAAATCTAATTTAGAATATTTATCGTTATTCTCTTAAAGATTTTCGCACAAGAGTGCGCTTCAATTAATTCATATAAAGTAATCACTTTTCGCACTGTCGTTCTAACACCTCATTATGTTTGCCACAACTCAATTATTTATAATGTCAATTAGAGAACTTCAAATACAACAAATGAATTGCTAAACTCTAATATTTAGAAATATTTAAGCCTTTAAATGAAAATTTTTTGTAAAACGATAGGATACAGGAAATCCTTTTAAAGCAGATGACAGGATAGGATTTTTCTTAGATTCATTTTGTATCACATAAATTGAAGAATATTTTTCAACTTAAGTGTTTTAAATAATAATTTTGAATTAAAATATTTAATAGATCTAATGATTAATTCGGTGTCATGAATCATTCTATTTTTCGGTCATCTATTCATAAATATTTTTTTTGGAAAAATATGGTTGCCTAGGCTGGGGCCTTAGTTATAGTTTAGTTATAGAATATAAGATCCTCATTTTAGGAGAACCTAATGTTTTCTGAGATATCAATGAATTTTAGCATTTTTCTGTATTTTTAAATTTTATACTTTTAATACTGCTCTGGAGAAAATTTAATGAATTTAACAACCCTAGTATTAACTAATGAGGAAAATCTTAACTCACAAATACAGTACACTTTCAGAAATTGACAAAATTGTGGTCACTAATCAAGTCTAGACAATGGTTTACACTTTAATGTTGGAAGGATTGAATTGCAAAGTCGAATGGAAACCATAATTTTATTTTCTTAAAGTCCATGAGATGGAAGTCTCTAATGACTTACAAAACTTCCTAATTAGTAATGGACAGTAAATTATCATAATAAAAATTAAATATTATCAAATTACTGCATACATTTTTAATGGGTTCCCAATATTCAACGTCTTTTAAGTTTACCAAAAAATCATTGGTCTGGTTATGACATTTTATTATTGAAACTTATCCAAAACACAAAAAACTTTTCAAAATAGATTACCAGTTCAGAGAATATAAGTAGAATTTTCTTGAAATCAAAAGAGAATTCTTGATTCATTCTATTGGAAGCACAAATTCGGATAAATAGAAATCTTCATAAATACTACAGCACAAATATGAATCGATCATATATTTTTAACATATATACTTACTTCTAAAACAAGTTCCATACAAAACAATAGAAAAAACTTGTAATGCACGAAAGTATAGATGTTAACGACATCGATTCATATTTTCTCACGATGGAGATGCACGTGCTGTTCGAATCCAAAGTTCAAAATTCTTTCATAGAAATATAAAAATATGCCTAGAAAGTATATTCTCCAAAAATTAGCCGCCAATGGCATTTCTGAAATATATATTTTCGAAATTAAAGTTTAAGTTTTTATTGACTTTTAAATATATTCTAAAGATAAGAATTAGCCACTGTGGCCCAACTGTAAGGTATTGGCTACTGGACTTTAGGGCCCAGGTTAAAGTTCTTGATGGGACCTTTTTTAATAGAATTTTTTATGACTTTTTTTTGTTCAAAAATTTTTATTTCAAATCAAAATATTTACAAAAATTATAATAATTGAAATATTTTAGAGAAAATAGAACAAAAAAAATAATTGAACTGAATATTTATTTATGGTGGTAATTAATGAAAAAGTGGTTGAAACATCGATTTTTTCACAATAATTACATCTAATAAATGCAAAAGAATTACATTGACTGCAAATACCATTTTTAATACTGAAGAGCATTGGTCAGAAATTTTGAGCTTCAAGCTCGAGCTTCTATAAGCGCAGCTCAGAATTCTTGATATTTGAGCTGCGCTTCTGTCAAATTTGGC
>JAQFZT010001477.1:0-15028 GCA_034696325.1 Camisiidae sp.
AATTTCTTCAACGATTAATACATACTATAAGCCCCTTTTGCTAATCGTCTTCTTCATTATAAACTGACATATGTGCCTATTTTTGCAAAATATAGACCTTCTAAAATGCATGTATAGCTTGTATAGCTTTAAAGTAATCAATAATACCTGTAAATTCATTGTTTGTATACATTCAACAGTTAAAGACGTTTTTTGCATAGCTTTTGTTTAAAAGAACAAGTCGAAACTTTACAATATGCCAGGCCTTCTAGATAGTGCAAATTAATTGTTAGGTCATGACCCATTACCTCCTAATTTATTACATTTTTATCTGGTTCGGTTAACTTTTAAATAAATAAAACATCAAATTTTTATAATGTAGTCTATGAGAAAACTTCAAACAATTATTTAGGTGTCTTTCCGTGCTTTAAATGTATTTTTTTAAAATATATCAAATGAAAGATTATACTAAAAGGATGTTTAAAAATAGTTTGGAAAAAGAATGGCCACGATATTTAATATATTAATAAAATCAATATTCATGTATCAGTGTTTGGAAGAAATACACTTGAAATTTTTTCTTAGGATTTCATAATCAAGTTGAGTGAAGTTCAATGATGGAAGAAATACACTTTGAATTTTTTCTTAGGGCTTCAATAGTCATAAAAATCATGAAAAATCCCAAAAATTTTCTGAGAAATCCTTGATTCCGAGAATTACCCAAATTCTATGAGTTTTTCAGAATTGTAGTTAAAGAAATTGAAAGAAAATAAAATCAATAAACAAAAATTTTGCGATATTTTTATGGGGATAGTAAAGAGTTGACTTATACATTTGAAGGTAGTCCAGTTTAAGAACATCTGAATTTCATCAAAGTTTTTCTTTGAAAATAATTGTCTCATTGAAATTACAAAAGTTTTCAAAAATTCACTCAACTTGGTTATGAAATCCTAAGAAAAAATTTCAAGTGTATTTCTTCCAAACACTGATACATGAATATTGATTTTATTAACATATTAAATGTCGTGGCCATTCTTTTTCCAAACTCAAACTATTTTTAAAAACGTCCTTTTAGTATAATCTTTCATTTGATATATTTAAAAAAAACATTTAAAACACGGGAAGACACCTGAATAATTATTTGAAGTTTGAATTTTTCTCATAGATTCCATTATAAAAAATTTGATGTTTTATTTATTTAAAAATCAACCGAACCAGATAAAAATGTAATAAATTAGGAGGTAATGGGTCATGACCTAACAATTAATTTGCACTATCTAAAAGGTCCAGTCATATTGTGAAGTTTGGACTTGTTCTTTTAACTTAAGTCAAATAAGATAAATGATTAAATGCTGACTTGAAAAAAATTGAAAATCAGTATAATTTCTCAATTGCTCAAAACTGCCTTAATATGAACTCATTATAAAATTTGGTCCAAAATATGTACATTGAATGTTAGCTCATTTATTTAATGATTGCGATAGATTTTCACAATATATATATATATAAACATAATTGACACTCTTATTCATGACATACTGTAACTAACTTTGAATTGATTTCCGAATCGACTGTTCAATATTTAATTTAGAAACTATGCCTTTCTTGACATGAAGGAATTTGTCAATAATTAGTTTAAATCGATAGCTACATTGCAAACAAATTTTTCTTCAAAAGAGAGAATAAAGCAACAAAAAATTTCTATTAACAATGCTATCCATCATAATTCACTATATCATAGAATTCTTATACAACATATTTATCGAGTTTTTTGACAAAATATTTGTATCATTCTTACAAAAGAATAATTTTATGAGCTTTAGAAATGTCAGAGTTGAGAGCTATTGTTCTGCAACAGAATGTTTTGTTAATAAAAATTAATCTTCTCTTGACACTAATTAGTTTAGGTATTTAATGAATTAATTATGTCCTAATGTTTTGTTTGCTCATTATTCTCATGATTGGTTGAAAATGTATTTTATAAGCTTTGAATTACTTATTGTCAATTTAAAGCTCAAGTTCATAATGAGTTCTTTAATGATATTTTTATTTCAACAGTTAATTAGAATTGATTTCTAAAACAAAATCTTTTATCTGAAGTGATTATATGGAATTATTTAAAAATTGTTTCATTAATTGTTAGCTTAGATTTTGTCCGGTATTGAATTTTGTAGCTAAACGTTAAAACTACATAATTGTTTGATTACAGTCAAACCCGTTTAATGTGAACGATTGTTAATATCGGTTATTGTCAATGGTTTTTGCTGAACCGAGTGGTTCACATTAAACGGGTTTGACTGTATCAATATTTTATTAAACTTTTCGAACTTTTAATCAACTATTTTTTGCTAAGTTTTGAATACTTGTAGAATACATTATCAAAGGGAGACCTGTGATCATGAGCTCTTTTAAACCAGTGATGGACAAGCTTTCGCTCGGGCACCAAATTTTGAGCGCTAGCTCGAGCAATGAGGGTCGAGCAACTTGGCTTATTAATCTTTATATGGCAAAATTAGTTCAGGAATTAGTCTTTAAATTGGAATTTCAAAATAATTTTCAAAAACAAAAAGAGTAAATAGATTTGATTATTTAAAGCATTGAACTGCGTATAAAAACTATGTTTTGTTCATTAATATAGTTTTCAATTATAATGCCATCAAATTAGCTTTTTTTATTTGACTTTTTAAACTTTTGTTTAAACTGTTTAAACTAAAGTTACAAAAATTTTGTCGGATTTCAAACTCTTATACACTGATAAAGTTTAAAATCAATTTTATTCATTGTATAAACAATGCATTAAAATATGAATGAAAGCAAATACAATCATAAAATAATATTAAAACTTTACTTAGAGTCAGAACTATGATTCTAATCATTGATTGAAAATAGTTTATACTATGAATAAAATTGATTTCAAACTTTATCAGTGCATAAGAGTTTGGAATCCAACAAAATTTTTGTGACTTTAGTTTTAAACTCTAAATGAGTGCTCTTTATGCTCTCAATGAGTTTTAAACTCTGCTTTTTATGCAGATTAGACTCCATATATAATAGACATAAAAAGTGTAAAATGTGTGAAATGAGTGAGTTTAGGGCTTTTTATTTTTGTATATATTCATAAAAAGACTAGTCTTCGTAATGATTTGCTGTTGTCTAATACTGGTGTAAATGATAAAGTTGTCTGAGCAACAGGTACAACAGCAAAGTCTTCAAAATAGGTGTAACAAAAGTTAGAACAGAACTTAGTGAAGCTTATCTTTATTTTGTCAAAACAGCTCTCATATAAACTAAATCTCATTATCAAGTCATTTAATTTCTTGTGTTAAAGTCATCAACAAATTTATTTAATTAAAGTTTTAATACAATTTTATAGTTGAATGCAATGCAAATTCTTTGTATAGTATAGATATAATGCTTTAAACATATGAATGCAGTATTTTTTTATTCCAAAATGTGATAAAGAATTCACAGTTTATTCAAACATAAAACTCTTGCGTCAAACTGAGTATCTTTTGATCAAATAAAGCGCTTTTCTATCTTTCAAAAGATTTGATTCACAATACTTTTTCTAAGAAATAACTTTAGAAATACTTGAAAATTGCAAAACTGACAAAAAGATTCATTAAAACTTTATTGGTTCAGAAGCTCTTTATATTCTAGTTACACACCGGTTACACACAGCCTATTTGCAAACTTCAGCCGCCTATTAACAAAAGTTATTTTAATACAAAAAGTGTGCCAATAATGTTATAGATAAACCTTTGATGGAAACATAGCACAACATGGATGTCCAACCTAAAGTTCTATAGCACAACATGGATGTCCAACCTAAAGTCCTGAACGTGCCAATTATTATTAGAGAAAAAATATTCAAATTTTAAAATAAAACTCAGATAAAATTCAATTCTTGAGAATCAATCTATTAATTAAGTATATTTTTCAAAATTCAATATTAATAAAAATTAAGTTCAAAACTATTTTCTATAGCTTTTCAAATAATTTTCCCAGAGCTCAGAAGCTAATGAAAATGATTTGATCACGAAAATTGATATTTATCAGTAAAACTTGAAAATTTGAATTTAAAAATTGAAATAAACACAATATTTTTGAGTTTTGAAAAAATTGCCTTAAGTTGTTTTTACACACTTAAGTTATTAATTTAATCGGTATAAAGGGATTTTTGGATGAAATTGTTAATTTATTTAGCCTTAAAAACATAATTTTGCACCTGTGATCTCTATTTTATTTGCTTTTGATATTGAGCTGCATGTTATCGCTTTTTACTAAATACTTTTTGGAAGAGAGAATACCCAAAAGTGTGCTAATACTGTTCTGTGGTTACACATATGTGTAATGTAAAGCCAACCGGACACATGACTATTCAAAATCAAGTCAAAATCATATTATGTTACATATAATGGACAAATAATGTTTATAAATAAAACTCTAATGACTTTGATTATGTAAATTTGGGTTGAAAATAGTCATCTTATATAAAGTACAGCTTTGTGGTCAAGTGTTTTCCTATAGGAAGACGATGGTGACAAGTACAGTCCATCCCGCTTATAGTGAATGGGTCGGTGCGGCCGAAACCCTTCACTATAACCGGGATTCACTGTAAACGTTCTCAATTTCTATTGTATTTCGTAATATGTTCTGAAGCAATCGTTCACTATAAGCGGGGATTCACAATAACGGGGTTAGACTGTGGTTTATATTTTTAAGCAAAAGTCTTTATAATTAAATACTATTGTTAGCAAAAGTAAGCTAGCACTCAAAACGATCTTGACGGCAGACACCTCTAACTAAATATGCTTATATAAGTACATATACATATGTATAAGTATATTTAGTTAGAGGTTTCTGCTGTCAAGATCGTTCTGAGTGCTACCCCTTCCAAAGTACTTTCTTTCAAAGAAATCCGTGCTATGCAGCCAATCGTGTCAAGAAACCTAAATTTTTCTCTGAACATAATCTATGAATAGCAAAATATCTAAATCAAACTTACTTACAAAATAAATAAACAAGTTTGTTAATGCAAATATACAATGCTTTTCCTATAGGAAAACACTTAATTACAAAACTATACTTTGAGGTAAGCAAGAGGAACATTCTTCTCGTTGACTCCAGTCTGGTTACACATACCGTTACTATATTAAAAGTGAAAAATAAACTCATATTTTCTTCTAATACTTATGTATTCAAATGTATTCAAAGCCTTTTCATTAAACTTTAATAAAAATATATGGATCAAATTCATATCAATATTTTAAGAAATTGTAAACTTAAGTCCTTTTCAATAATGTAAGCTATGATAAGAAACTCGCACATGAGTAATAGGAGAACCCCTGAGCTATAGTAAATCATGTCAATTTATCTCTTATTGCATTGAATACTTGAGTTCCTTTCATTCATGAAACTCAAGATGTTTCACAACAAATAAGGAGTTTTTGATGAAAAAAAATTTGAATGAAATAATCTATATATATTTGAAAGCTTTTACCACTGTTTTTGAAGCTCAGTTTTCATTTCTAATTATGATTTCAAAAATCTTTTTTTTAATCAATGTTGAGTTTTGATATTTCTTGGAATATATTTTTTGGTTATAAAACATTTGTTCAGATGTTTTATATTTATTTTTTTTAAAAATTTTAGTTGAAACTATGATTATGAATATATATGTTGTATAAAATATGACAGAAGTAATAGTAATATTGATTTTAATATAGTTTGGTTTGAAGATCACAAATTGTGTAGCTTTTAATAGTCTTTTATAATTAATATTTTAATAAATGACTGGTTATTTGACTAAATGAATATAATTTTACTTATTTAGAATTTAAAAAGTTTTATTAATTATTTGCGTTTAGTTTCAATTTTTTTTAATAATTAGAAAAAAATTGTTGTTATTTCTTATGCTATTAGTTGTTGAGATATATATATATTCATGTATTTATTAGAACTCTTATAGTTGATTAAAACTGTTTTCAGTTCATAACTTTCATCAGTTCAATAGTACTGAACTGAACATTAAGTCATACAGCATTAGTGTGACCAGGTCTAGCCAAGAGGATTCCGGGAGTTTCACAAATATCAAAGGGGGGACCAAGGTATGTTTCTCGAGGATTTTATATTTCAGAGAAATGCAAAGGGGGGACCAAGCACTATGATTCTAGAAATTTAGTCAATTCCAGGATTATCCGGAGGTCTGGTCACTCTATACAGCATCTAAAAGTTTAGGAGGCATTCATTTAGTGCGCGCGCGAAAAATTCAAATTTTAGACCCCTACCCCCTCTAACACGCACTTTTACACGCTTTCGACTGACCCCCTCCCCCTCTCTCACTGCTTGCGCACTTAGCGCTTAGATGATGTCTCAGGTATGCCAATGAAATCTTATGGAATCATTTAATCATATTTAATATATTGGTTTAGTCTAACGCTTCATTTAATCTCACAAACGTGAGGTCAGATTACTTTTTAAGAATAAATTATAAACATCATTTGAATTGTAAATGATATTCAAACACTTTTAGCTACTGTCCCAATACATAGGACATGATATATATATTTATACATAACATATCTAATAACATAAAATTAAATTTTCATTTAGATTTCATTGTGTTCTTGCATTTTAGTCTTCAAGTCACTGTATGAAAATAAAGTTACTCAAGAACTGCGTACCTATGAATGCTAAATCCTACACATTATTATAGCTATTTTCATTACTTCCATTCACATTTTTGAGCATTTTATAATCTAATTTCGTCTATTCCTATAAATTATTTTTAGAATTTCAACGAAATATTTAATATTATATGCATGTGTTATGTTAATAAATGGAAAAGACGAACTCTTTCGAAATTATATACATATATTTGAAATATTTATTATAAGAAAATTTAAGAACAGGGCTTCTCTAGCTTTTTTGTCTCAAGAGTTAGTCTCTATAGGCTTAAAACTATAGTGAGTCAAATGAAAAAATTCCACCACAAAAAAAGTTTACTGCAGTATAATTATTTTAAACTATTTTTTGGAGGTATTCTTCCAGATTCTCTTGAGGTGAACCTAATTCTTTAGATGTTCTTTTCGTTAACGATAATCTGCTTTGCATAATGACTAAAACCGCTCAATAGATCGTACCTGAAGAACATTTGGCTACAAAATTAATATATTCAGACGGTTGCCATTCTTTTACTTCGTGGTGATGATGAGAAATAGTGATATTGCACTAAAACAGTATTTTATCTTTTTTATGATATTTTTCACTAAATGGTTACAATTTATCCGTCAAGCCTTCTTCTGAGTCAATTTAATTATTGATTGTGCCTCTTGTAATGAGTGGTTTATTACTTTTCCAATGGTTCTATGGCCTACCAAATAAGATAATGCTTGTAGAACTGCTTTTTTAGTTGGGTTTTTGAACTAATCTTTGATATTTGATCAGTCTTTATAATGATAGAAACCTCTACTATTAATTTGAGTGGCATCAGTGCCTTTACAAGTTTAAACCAAATTCTTATTCCTTTATTTTAACTAGTTTTGCAAAACTCAATTAGCAAAGACTTCTCTTATTCTCATTGTCACACTTAGAAGAATAATAAAAATTTCAAAGAAAAAATACGATAACAATGTTTGAAAATTTCTTGTAAAACTCACAACAATGGGAACAGTTTCATACAGACACCCATACCTTTTTTGCAATTTCTATTTAGTTTTACATTTATATAATAAATACTTCAACAAAACTTATTATTTTTTCAATACAAATTTCGGAAAAACACAAATTTTCAATTTGGATCTATTTTACGGTCAAATTTTCTTCAAAAATAGAGCGTTATTTAGAAAAATATCCAAAACTAGTCACTTAAGTTTACATTTTAGCTGAAAACTGGAGATCTGGCAGCCCTAGTATCTAGTTTTCGTATAAAAATTGAATTTTAAAAAAGATAAATATTTGATTTTGAAGGAAAAGTCAAAGATTATTAGTGGAAGTGCTCATTGATTAAGAGAAACAATTGAATTAATTGGACTTTATTTAGAGGTGAAATTTTCTCAGATTTAAAAAAATTATCAAAAATGTTTATCGCTTACATTAATGAATACTTTGAGGACTAAAATTTTGAACTTTGTTTGTCGGAACCGGTCCACAGCCCACATGTGTTCCCTCAGAAGAGTGCCTATAACTCAAACAGTAAATATATTTTGATAAAATTGACATGAATTGGAGTAGAAAAAGAATTTGATTTTTCATGTTTTTTGGGTCTCAGAATTAATTTTAAAGAAAAACTTAAAATAACTGAGATATGGTTTGATTGAAAAGCCAAGAACATGATATGAAACCTTTATTTTCCGCCCACATTTGATGAAAACTGCATCAAAAAATGTTTTTTGGTTCAGGATCTTTCTCAGGATCAAAACTGTACTTTTCTTAGTAAACACAAAAACAACTGTATCGGTACAAAAAGCTATTTCAAAATATCTGTTATAGCATTGAAGAAACTCAAAGTTTGTACTGCGCTGTACAGGACCTTAAACTCTTAATTTGCTCTTAATATTCAACTAAAATAACTTCAACTAAATCTTAAATTGTTTTCGTCTGAATGTTGACACTTTATTACTATATTTACCATCTCTTAAATTCAAAAATATCTTTTTGCTCAAGAACTCAAATAGAAACTCAAATAGAAATACAAACTCATGAATGAGAAAAATAATAAATAATAAACATTTTAGAACATTTTACATTGAATTTATTTATTTCTAATCCTAAGTTATATGAAGTTCTCATGAAATAATCAATAGAAAAACTGATCACTAAAATGTTCTTTATTTGGAAACATTTAAAACTTGATAATTGAAAATTTCTCAACAGTTTTTTAAACAATATAAGAAAAACAAAATATTGTTATTTATTTACAATGACTAACAGTAATAATAGAAACCATATCTAAAAAACAATTATTGACTTAGATATCAAACAAACAATCGATTGAGAAGTGATTATAACTTCTCGAAAAATACAGTTTATGTTTGTTATAGAGTTTATTATGGATGAAAAGCCCCGAAAAATCCATTGGGTGTTATTGAATACTTAGCCTTTTCTATCTCGTTATTATCTTTCGGTAAAGTAGGAAGTCTTTCAGCAATATCTGGCCTTAAAAGCATAGCCATTGGTGTCAAATGATGTTTGGCATCAGATTCTGTTCGTCGCTTACAATGCATTCTCAATGAACTCATGGAGCACGGGTTGAGACAACATCTCATCTTAATTTTTCTCTTATCTTAAAAAAACAATTCAATCAATAAATAAGAAGTTTATCTTCATAATAGCATAGCAAAGAAGACAATTATACAGTCAATAAGCAAACATTGTTTCGAGATTAATGTCAATATTTGGCCTCTAGTCGGGATTTCAAGTACTCTCTAGTTTCTGAACATGAGTTGCTCTTATAATTTACTTTATATTTTATTACTGAACTTCATCTTCAATTTTGTTTTTGCTTAAGGTTTTTGGATGAAACCAGAATAAGTTGGAATACTTTTTGCCTTCCATAAGTCATATGAGAATCAATAACAAGATTTTCATGATAAATGTTTATCTTGTTATTGTCTTACTTAGCATTTAGTCTTTCGTATCGAAGCAATTTTCTTTCGCTTCAATATTAAATCGATCGTAGGCTTAATTTAGTTTATAGGAGTTTTTATCATAATTAAAATCACATCACAATCAACAAGTTAAAAATTCAAATTAAATTTATCTAAATTATGTACAATTCTTTTATCTTTAAAAAAATTTTAAATCAAATATTCAATGACTTGAAAATTAATTTTATATAAGGATAAAACTTTCTGTCATAACTGCTTAAAAATTCTTATTACATTCAATGTCAGCTCTAATAAAAAAACAGGAGTTTAAGCTTATAATATATAACTTATTCAATATATAATATATGATTTATTCAAATTTTTATAAAGTTTTACTCTTTTTTCGATCTTTAATCTCAAATATCATGAGAAATTTATGAGATTGTATAGGATTTTGCAATGAATTTTTAGTTTTACTTCGAGACTAACTAAAAATAAACTTTTCTAAGGATTTACATTTATTTTGTTGAGTAAAAAATTATAATAATTATTATTCAACAAATATGATTCAATAGCGAAATTCTATAATTTTTAATGAGATAATAAAAGTAAGATTTTTTGTATTTAACTAAAGTTGACACAATAAATATGTCTGCAATACGGCTACTGTTTGTGGATATTCTCATCAAAACTAATTGAATGATTGCTTTATGAGAGAAAACAATTTGAATTAAGATTTAAGTTGAGTTTTTCTTCAAAATACATGTTGAAAACTTGAAATATTGAACAAAAAAATTGAATTATTTTTTGACTAGCCTTATCTCACTTAAGTAGCAAAAATGACTGTTTAATATAACAAAAGATACTATAACTTTGAATGAATACTCAAGAGATATGATTTTCAGACTTTGAAGTCAAAACGGAATAATTACGTGAGTATTTTCTCTTATAAATAATTAATATAAGAGTTTTGTTTTTATTTTCTACTAATAATGAAGACATTTCAAGCATATTTAGAGCTTAATCTCATTTGACATTTATAGATAAGAGCATTTGCAGCTCAACAAAATCATAGAGACTTTATTCAGGATTTATGTTTTCCTTAGTTTATAATAACGTAATTCATAAAAATATTTCATTATTAATAGATTATGAATATTAAGAATCATTTTTGAGAAGTCAAGACTCGAGAAAACTTTATCTCAAGTTATTTAATACTTTTAATGCAATAAAAGTAAAAGAGCAGAAAAATTTGAGCTAAAATTTTAATTTAAAAAGTGTGTCATTTGTGCAGTGCTATGAATTTGACACTAAAATTGATTTATTTTCAGCAAATTTTCATTAATTAATTTTAATGACACTATAAAATGAATAGAAAATAATTTTCTAGAAAGAGAAAAGTTTCTCTTAATCTAATAAATATTAGAGAGACTATAAATCTCGTGAAGATCTTTACCTGAATTCCTGTAATGACTTGTTGCCATCCAATTGTCTGTATCGCAGATCAGATTCAAAAGATGATTGACATAAAGCATACATGTCTTCATAGTATCGGATGATGTCTTAAAGCCAGAACTTCTGCCTCTTTTGATCTGATCCTCATTCCAAGAAATATCGTCATCGTATACGACATCTTCTTCGTCATTAAGGAATCCATAATTAGGAACCTCTTCCACACGTTTGATTAGTATTTTACTCAATGAATTTTTATTATCATTATTATCGCTATTGATATCACTTAAATCTATCGCTATTACCGATGCTGAACAACAGTATACAACTATAGCTAAAGCGAAAATTTCTAAATTCATTATAAATTTCTTGAAAAAGGACAATATAAAGAGGTTGTTGAGTGAAGTTTCAAAGTTCGTAAAACTTTATGCTTCAGTTTTCAATGAGTATGAAAACTAAAATGCAATCTTTTTCTCCGGTTTATAAAAAGGATGGAAATCTGTGCGAACGTATCCGCGCATGAATTTTACGTTTCATACCTGTAAGAAAATTAAAGCATACATTCGAGTGATGGTCATAGAGACCAAAGTCTATGATAGAGACCAATGCAGAGACGATACAAATAGACGCTATATATACTGTTTAATGCATAGAAATGTTTATGTATCTGTACAGACAAGAAATAAATTCCATGCTTGAAATTCTATAGTCACTATCGATTAGACTATAAGAGATAGAACATGGAATTTATTTCTTGTCTGTACAGGTATATACTGTGCATAAATAAATCGCTCATATTTTGGAAAAATCACTTACGAATCAAAGTTTTACATATGATTTTGTAAATAAGTTAATTGCTTATTAAACAAACGAGAAAAACTTTAATCATAGACTCAACTCTGTTTCAAGTTTCAAACAAACACTTTACAACACAAGTTCTAGAGATTACAAATGTATAGTCAACTCATTATATCATTCAAAATATCATAACTTTTCCTATTCATTTGTTTTGTTTGTAAAGATCATTCCAAAACTTTATATAAGTTTTGTTCACATTTTTTCTATTTTTTAGGATTTTTCAAGTGAGTCTCAAGTCATTCAAAAGCAATTAAAGGTTCTTTTCTATCTTTATATCAAAGTTATTTATAAGTGATTTGTTGCCAAAATCTGCGTGAAATATAAACAAATTAAATCGATATAAAGTGACTTTCGAGTTAAAGTGAATTCAAATAAAAATTGTTTTATCTTTTTATTTTCTGATTGATTTAACACTGAATTTTTCTGCTACAAAAGGAGCAAATCCTCTTCTAAAGGAAAAATTGAGTAAAAAATGTAGAAGAATAAGAAGCTTAAAATTGACATTTACAATAATATAAGCAAAATAGATAAGAAGAATTTAATTTATTATATTTTTTTAAAAGTCTAAAAGTTGACTCAAATGAAACTTAAATGATATTATTTGATAAGTTTTGATAATACGATACAGAATAATAATCTCATTAACATGAGGATAATTTGAAAAATTGAGAATATTTATCATGATTAATATAAAAATGATGATAATTAATGTATAGCTTTGGATTAACTAAGCTTTCTCTTTCAATTATTGTGGGCTTTATTATTAATTAATCTTTTTCAAAATAAAACTTATACTTAAATCTTAACTTACATGTAAGACTAACTTAATTTTTATAAATTCGACATTAATTCTCAGGCAAAGCCTCTTTATTTACTGCCTACACGTTCATAGCTTTTGTCTCGAGAATTCTCATTAGTTAGTTTGGTATCAATTCATCTGCATTACAGGTTATCAAAATTTTTACTCATTTGACATTTTTATCTCTTTAACATTAATTTAGATTTCTTTAAACGTATTGACTAGATTAACATGAAATAGATAAATGAACTCAAGCTTAAAATATTAACAAAATTGCAACTTTTTTCAAGTAAAACTTCAACTTTTTTAATAAGCTATTCATGTAAAATATATTTCAACCATTTTTCAAATGATTTTAAGAAACTTTATATTCCATTGTGTAAACAATCTTCAAAATTTGTCAGTAAACAACTTATCTTTAGTAGGGATAGATCTTCAATGTTTATACTTATACTTAATCTTCAGTGTATGAGTACTTGAAAAGTATTCCTCTTTTCATGAGCTTTTAGTTTTAGACTACTTTGTGCTTTATTTTGTATTATAACTTAGTTTTAGTGAAATACTTATAGAAAAATCGAAAAATATTTTTCAAATCATAAATAAAAGATAATCTTCCTGAACAATGCCTAAAGTAATGTGAAGAGTCTATAAAGAAGTACAGATTAGTCATATTTTGAAACTGTTTCAAACTGCTTAATATGATTTACATTCAAAACCCTCTGTATTTGCAATATTAATATTTATCTAAATTCTGATAAAATGGTAAAATGCATCCTAATTTATGATCCACTATTTTAATGTAAATATTTTATATTAATTTCCAATGATGTTGTAGTTTAATCTTCAGATTGAGTTTTAAAAATCATAAGCCACTCAAGTGGGAGCACATCGATTCGTCCTTTCTCAATTCTTCCATTCCCTGTTTTCAATCCGCCCAATAACTAATTTCCAAAAAATTTATCCAATTTTCAAACTCATGAGCAAGAATGGGACAATCGCCATATCACATGTTTTTTTCCTCATATGATAACTCTTTAAATCAAGCAGATAAGTCCCTTTATTGTTTATCCCCAATTTTTCTCAAAAGGGTAACAATGGTAATTTTTCGACTCTCAGGGTAGGGTCAAGACCCTACCGCACCCCCTCATTCCGCTCATATCATTGGCTCATATAAACTAAATAATTTTGATTCAGCTCAAATTTAAAACACTTAATGTTATTGAGTTTAATTCATTTCAAAGTAATAATTAATCATTTATCTAATTGACTTTTTTTTAAATGTTCAATTTCTTAACACAATACTCGAATTTTAATGAGATGAATTTTGAATGAATTTTTTATCACCATTTCACCCACCATTTCTTGATTTTAATCACCATTTTGCCCCATTCTTACTCATGAGTTTATTCTTTCAATTGAAGTAAAATTTCCTTTGGTTTTAGTTTATTCGTGAGTTTGAAAATGCGATAATTTTTTTTGGGAATGAGTTATTAAGGGAATTGAAAACAGGGACAAATTGAGAAAAAACGAGATGAGAAAGCACCAGTTGAGAAAGGACGAATCGATGTGTAGCCACTTAAGTATCTAAGAGAATGGTTTTGCTATTTTTTTAGTTCTCATGAAAATAGCTAACAAGTAGATAAGCTGAAAGCTATGATTGGCTTAAACTCTGTTTTCAATGATCAAAGATTTATTCTAGAATATTGAGTAAAGAATGACTTGACATGATCTTTGATCTTTATAGATAGATATAATTGTTAAGTTTAACTGTTTACTAGCGTTGTTAAATTTAATAAATCTTTCCAGAGCATTAAATTTAATCTTAATTTTAACACTAAATTCGTTTTATTGAATAAATTTAATAAAAAATTTAAAAATACAGCAAAATGTTAAAATTGATTACTATTGTCGAAAACATTAGATTCTCTTTAATCGAGTTTCTTATATTCACGACAATCTAACTCTGAAGTATCAATTTCTATCAAACTATTTTCTAATAATTTAGTATTGTGTTCAATTGATAACAATTTTTGATAGCCATAGAAATATTAAATTTTCTCAAAAATTTATTCAATTTGCATCGACACTCGAGTTAGAGGTTCGGGAGGGCTCGGGCTAGACTTTAAAATACCCGAGACTCAATACCCAGATCTATTAATTATCGAACTTAAATAAATTACAATTTAAGGTTTTCAAATTCACAATTTATTCATGCGATTTTCATGTTTATATTCTATAAGGAAAATAGTTTTAGGATTCTATTAAAATTATATTTTAATATTCATTCATTCAATAAATGAAAACTTTATTTATTAGAATTGCAAATCAATATAAGATTTAATTATGTACT
>JAQFZT010001478.1:0-15028 GCA_034696325.1 Camisiidae sp.
ACAATTTCTCCTCTTAATCACATCTAAAAGAAACTTTTTTAAAGTATTGGATTTGATGAAGAAAAACCTTTAACAATGTTAGAAATAGACTTTAAGACCCTATTTTGCTGTAAACAAGTTGAAACATGCTTTTTAACTGATACTTCATTTGAGATGAAAATTTAATATGAAAAATGATTTATTGTAATGTTATAGGCTTACCACCTTTTATTTGTATGATACCTGTACAAAAATGATCAAAGGGGGGACCCTTATATGAAATTTTGAAAAAATTAATTTTTTGACTAATGATTAGCAATTCCAACATTGATGGTTATGCTCAACGCTTGTTATTTCAGAACGCCCGCACTCATAACTGCGGTTCAACCATTACTCTTAAATCGAGTTCCTGTACTATACAGGAAGTTATAATATAAGACTTTGGTTCGATAATCGTCTAGAGTTACCACCTGTACAGGACATGTTCACTACATGGTGGTCATGTTAACATGAATCTTTTTGGTAGGGTTTGCAATAAAGTAGATTTACATTAAATTATTGAAGATATATTCTTTTGATCTAAATTCATGCTCAATGTGTTCAAGTTTAACCAAGAATTATGTGAAGCTTTGTAAAAGAGTAATGTTGAGAAGGAAAGATTGTCAATCTATTTGAGAAATCATTTTATTATTAGGCACAAACTTATTCAATGTTTTTCAAATTTCTTATTTTTCAAAAATAATGATTGAATTTACAAAAATTGTTTTTCAGTCAAATTTATTTGTTATAAAGTATTTCTTGTATGCGTTATCGCCAGGACCTTGAATGGGTTGGATAATTCGGGCCAAAGATATGTTAAAATTAGAATAGAATTGAGAAGTTTTATGATTTTTATGGTCGTGCGTCAGTCCCTTCAGTCCCACCTTCAGTTACGACAGTCATCTTTTATTGTTGAAGGGATTTTCTCTGAGAAGGTTTTTTCGCTTTTCCAATTTGCTTTAGGGAAGGTGCAAACCATAGCCGTAACCAGTATATGGCTAAGAGGGCTACAGCCATCCAGAGATTATCAAATAATTGAGTTTTCAAGTCTAAAATTCAGAATCACTTTAAGTTATAGCCACACCAGATATGTTGACCCACTATTTAGCCCCAGAACTATATTGGTTACGGCACTTGTCCAAGAGCATAGAAAACCTACCCCTCGCCCATTGTATGATTACTCACATAATTATTCATTTCTGTTTATAGAAAAATTCAAATTAAACAAAATTGTCACTTTAAATTCTTTTTATTCCAATGTATCAATCAATTAAATTACTCTTAAATTAAAACAAAGTTCTTCTAACTTTAATCCTTGCATTGAATTCAAGATGAATAATAGCTGAATAAATTTGATTTATATTATTTGGTTGGTTCAAAAAAGTAAGAAATCACTGAATAAAGTTTTTTATGGAAAATTTTGTGAAAATAAACTTTCAAAAAGTTCATGAATGCCTAATCAATAGGATTCGAAGAATACTCTGTAGTTAACTTATAACTAATTGTTTCATTGTTATAATGGAGTGGTGGACACATCAGATGGTTTGACAGCCAATTCAATCATATAAAATGTCACTCAATTATCTTTATAAATATTTTTAAAAATCATGTCAGTGTGTGTGGTGTGTGTGTAGTGTACGTATGCCCCAAAGGTCGCTGGTTCGAGACCTAACCTTTTTTAATTAGAATTTTCTTATTTTTGTTAACTTTAAGAAGCATTCAATTTGGACTTATTTTTCATTATAAAGATTCCTCAGAGCTATTAATGCAGAATTAAAGATATATTTTTGAAACTTTTGGGTTTTAAGCTTATAACTCAAGTTCCTAAAAGTGTGAGAGGGCTAAAAAATCGCAAATTTGGCTGAAAGGCTGCCTTTTGCCCACCACTCATATAATCAAACTCTATGTCAATAATTAACGGCAATTCTATCAATATTTTAGTGCTCTCTATTTGACATCAATATTGAAATAAGAGCTCACTTTAAGACTTATTATACTTGAACGTTATATTTGAACGAAAACTTTGTTTACATTGAATTTTAAAAGTTTTTCTCCACTCAAAATAATTGTCTTTATTTTACGACTTAATCGATGCCTGAATTAGAGTCAATTTATTTTAAAAAATATAGGTTTTGTTCGCAATTTATAGAAATATTGATTGATTAAAAGAGAAATAAAGAAATGGATTCAACGATAGAAATGATGAAAACATATTTTACTGATTATGTATTGACTGGAGATTTACTAATAGAGCCCCAGATATTCATGATTTTGTTAATCATATTTGCATTGAGTGCCGCTCTCTTCACATTCTCTGTCGTCAGAAAACTCAGACCAAGTGTTACCCGAAGTATTCTTCCGGATCCAACTCTACCACGATTTAGGAAAAGAGATAAAGTTATGTTTTATGGAAGAAAAATGTTGAGAAAAGTCAGGACTTCTCTTCAGGCGACGGGTCTGTCATTGAGTCTGTTTTGCCATTAAATCAATTGATTATAACTTTTATTATTTGTATTAAAGGAAGAATTAGAGGAAAGAAGAGACAAATGGTTTTACGATTTGCTAAAAGATTATTACGTCTAAAGAGAGACCAACCGCTGACTCTTCAGGTGAAAGAGCCGTCTCAAGCCTTCTTAGAGGAAGAGATCGGTGACCAATGCGAACAACCGCTTCCGCCTGAAGTCATTTATATGCTTAAAAGTATTCGTGTCTTTGGTTTCTTTGACAAACCAATGTTTCTCGAATTGTGTAAAAATCTCGAGTTCGTCAATGTGTCTAAAGGTCAGCGATTGTTCTCAATCGGAGACCCGGACGACAGCATATTTATTGTCCAATCTGGACGTTTACAGGTGTCCATCACTGAATCAGATGGTAATGAACTCATTCTCAAAGAAGTATCGGTTGGAGAATCGATTGCAAGTATGCTTTCAGTGATGGATGTCTTGACTGGACATTTGGCGCCATTCAAGACAGTGTCGGCCAAAGCCATTGAAGAGAGTGTTATTCTTAGATTACAAGTTGAACTTTTCAAACAATTACTTGAGAAATATCCGGAATCATTAGTACGTGTCGTACAAGTAATTATGGTTCGCCTCCAAAGAGTCACATTCACTGCTTTACACCATTATTTAGGTCTAACCACTCAATTACTAAATCCTGGACTCATAAGTACCAGAAAAGTGACAACTAATTCAACACTCGCTGCATACCTATCGGCGACAAGTGGTACGAGTCCTCCCAAATCTAGTCCGACAACTCTTCCACCACTTTTCCTACACTCGCATTCATATTCTGGTAGTGAAACGTCTGATTTGAGATCTGTATTAAAAGAAATGGCAATCTCTGATCAGCTTCAAGAACACGATCGCATCGAAGAGACTGCAAATTTTGAGCAAAAAACAAATGATAAAAAAAGAGCAGAACTCGAATCACCGCGAAGACAAAAGTCACTCAACACTTTTGTAGGTCTTCCAGAGAACCAAAAGCTCAAACGTCGCCGTTCTTTCATGTTCAATGAGGATCGCATTCAAGGACTCAGTGATGAAGAAATATTTAATATTGCTGTCGAAGGACTTATGCAACATTTGAATATTGATGACGAAAAGTTGTTGCAAAAAAGATTAGTTGTCAGAGAATATAATAGTGGCGTTTGTTTGACTTGTGAAGACACACACGAAGAGAACTCCTTATTTTATGTTTTGTCCGGTTCTATAATAGTGTCTCAGAAGTCCATTGATAAGTGTGAAGAAAACAATTTATATGCTGTCTATCCCGGGGAAATAGTGGGCGCGCTTTCAGTCATTACAGGCGAGCCTTCGCTCTTCACTATTAAGACTCGTCAGTCATGTAAAGTAGGAGTTATTACCAAAGATCATATCTATGATATACTGACAGAACATCCAAAAGCTGTTCTACATTTAGCTCATGCTGTGGTTCAGCGCTTATCAACATTTGTCCGACAAATCGATTTTGCTCTCGATTGGATTCATTACGAGTCCGGACGAGCTATTTATCGTCAGTCAGACAAATCTGACTGCACTTACATTGTATTGAGTGGTCGATTGCGGTCTGTTATTACACGAGCGAATGGTAAGAAAGAACTTGTGGGTGAGTACGGAAAAGGAGATTTGGTTGGTTTGGTTGAAGTGATTACACAAACTCCCAGATCCACTACAATAATGGCTGTCAGAGATACAGAATTGGCTAAACTTCCCGATGGTTTGGTTGAAGCGATTAAAATCAAATATCCAGTAGTTGTCACGCGACTCATCCATTTGTTAGGCCACAGATTACTCGGTAGTCTTCAAAAACCTGGCTCTCAGTCTGTTTCAGCTGCAGAGATGGGTTCGCGTCCGACGGGATCTAATTTTTCAACAGTAGCTCTGCTATCAGTATCAGATGACGTTCCACTTCAGGCGTTTACTATGGAATTATATCATGCCTTGACATCAATAGGAGCTGTTTCTCATCTGACTTCAGAACTGATTCGCAAATCTTTAGGTCCGACTGCGTTAGAGAAGCAGTCAGAGTACCGGTTGTGCTCGTGGTTGGCTCAACAGGAAGACCAACACAGACTTGTTCTCTATCAGTGTGACTCTCATTTCTCCGCTTGGACTCAACGATGCATACGTCAGGCGGACTGTATTCTTATCGTTTCACTCGCAGATCAGGAGCCATCGGTCGGTCACGTCGAAAAACAATTGGAACATTTGGCGGTCAGAACACAAAAAGAATTGGTTTTATTGCATAAATCAGACACTCTTAAGCCAAAAAACACGGTTCAGTGGCTTAATATAAGGTCGTGGTGTTCATCACACCATCACATTCGTTGCCCTAAAAGAATGTTTGCTAAACGATCTATTTCGAAGACCAAAGAAATATACGCCACTCTCTTCACTAATCCTCCGTCTATTCATTCAGACTTTTCACGATTGGCTCGTTTTCTGACGGGAACATCAATTGGTTTGGTTTTGGGCGGCGGAGGAGCTCGAGGTGCGGCTCACGTGGGAATGATTAAAGCGATAACTGAGGCCGGAATACCTATTGATATGGTGGGCGGTGTCAGTATCGGTGCATTCATGGGTGCCCTTTGGTGTCTAGAAAATAATATCACAACTTTTACTCAGAAGGCCAGAGCCTGGTCTCATGGTATGACATCTTATTGGAGACAAATCCTTGACCTCACATATCCAGTGGCGGCAATGTTTACAGGACATGCATTTAATCGTTCTATAAGTGAAGTATTTGGTGAAAGACAAATAGAAGATCTATGGCTTCCGTACTTCACGCTTACAACGGATATATCGAGCAGTTGTCCGCGTGTTCACAGATACGGATCTCTTTGGCGTTATGTGAGGTCAAGTATGTCATTGTCTGGATATTTGCCACCACTCTGTGATCCTATTGATGGACACCTATTACTCGATGGCGGATATGTAAACAATTTGCCGGCAGATGTGATGAGAGATGTGATGGGAGCGGAAACTATACTAGCCATCGATGTCGGCAGTCAGGACGACATTGATATGACTAATTATGGCGACACTTTGAGTGGATGGTGGCTTCTCTGGAAACGATGGAACCCTTTCTCAAAACCCGTGAGAGTTCCCAATTTGCCAGAAATTCAGTCACGTCTCGCATATGTCAGTTGTGTTAAACTTTTAGAGGAAGTCAAACAAAGCGATTATTGCACTTATATTAGACCCCCTATTGATAAATACAAAACATTACAATTCGGAAGTTTTGATGAGATCATGGATGTCGGCCTCAGTCACGGCAAAACATTGTTCACAGCAATGCGTTTGGATCAACACAAGTCATTGCATTCATTTCTACTAAAAGAAAGAAATAAAGTCCATAATCATCAAGGAATACAAGTTCAAAATCACGCCTCGTTTACAGATTTAGCTGAGAGGGTCTGCAAAATCAAAACTCCAAACTCTAATAAATTGAGTTTCATAGACATTGAAGACATATCAGAAGATGACGAAATTGATTACGTTTCTGAACCTGACTATCAAGCGTTAGGAACTGATACGGACACTGATTCTGCTCTTCCAATATTAAAACAAAGGAAAGTAAGCACAATGTTTTAGGCTTTTTCTCATTTTTTAAGAATAAAACTTGTTTATAAAATAATAAAAATCATGAAAATAATAATTTATACAGTAATCCGATTATTATAACTAAATTTCTTGTTTATTTAAATATAACTAATATTTTAATATAAATTAAATACAAATAAGTTTAGATATTTTACAACGGATTGTAATTAAGTATATTAGTAAATATCACTTTATAAAGGAATAATAAATATCATTTAATAGGAATAAAAATCAAACAATAATATGCTGCTTAATGAATAGCAATAAACCGGTATAAAACTGTCTCTCAAACAAACATCAATTTTTTACCTAATCTTTCAACTGAGCTGTAAATATTTGCTCTCAACTTATTATACAATTTAAAATATAATTGTTGGTCACCTTTGATTAATAATATAGTGAATTAAATAACTTAATAGTATAGAAAAAATCACAGATAGTTTTGGCATTTGGACGCGTAGAGGACTACAACACTTCAAATAATGCTTCTTATAAGTTATTTTACTTTTCTCAGTAATTTGAATCTCATTTGAATTGAGTTCCGGTTGACATTCCTGTCAATAAATTCATAATTTTCAGTCATTTCATACAGCTTTCTAGAGTTGATTGAAGCCAACCTCAATTGGTTGGAGTCAATCATTTGTTCTCATTTACCTGACATATTTGCTCACATTGTGGACATACAATAGTCCCGATATGTAACCATTCATTTGCATAAAGTTGTATTTTTAGCTCTTGATTCTTATAATAACAAGTATAGGTGTGATTCTTGATTTCCAAATGCAATAAACCATTTTCACACTTATACTGAATGAGTAAAACATGGAATATTTAGTTGAATAGATATTAAAAAGTAGTGAATAGATGAGAATTGAACTTACCTTATAACAACCAGAGCCCCAGTGCTGCCACTGACGAACCTTTGATTGATAATACAATTTAATTACTGTATAATTGGACAAAATTAAGTGTCAGACCTGAGAACAAGTCCTTTCTTCCCACATTTGGTTATTATGATTGAAACATTTCGAATTCAATCCATAGTATTCGAGGGCGAAATTTTTTTCAGAGACCGGATTATTTTCTTCGTATTGACATTTAGAACCCCGAACGACAATATCATTCAATTTCCACGTGAACTCTTGTATATAAGGGCAAAAATCTGCCAGATTTACAGAACCTCCGTATCGGGTGGTGTCGCTTGAGTTTTTAACGCTTGGAATATAATCGAAGTTCTGGAAAATTGCCGGTAAATCACTGTTATATTCCATTAAATTACACAAAGCGACCGCATCTCTATTATCAGTACATTCCGTCTCCAGTGGATCTCTTTTTACTTTATCACAAAATGGATGAATGCTTTCACCTCTTGTACGCCTGGAATCAATCCAATCTTTGCAGCTCTTCATTGCGAAATCACACCCAAGATTTTTGCCCCATTCTAGCGGTTGTGCCAAATCGTAATTCGGTGAATACCATCTTTCAATTGATATTTTTAAATTAGGTTTAATTTGAAGATAAGCTAAATGTTAGAAATTCAATACCCCGTGTCTTCCATTAAAGCCAATGTTATCCTAGAATAAACTGGATTTTGAGTGTGTGTTCCTGTCATCGCCTCATTCTTTTGGAAGAAAATTTAATTCAATGACTCTTAGCTGGAGAAATACTGTTATGTAATATAATTTACTTCAAAGACCCGTTTTTCCCAATGAGTTAGAATAGTTCCATCTTCGCCCTGATCTTCTAATTCTGCGCCTTCTAATGTCGAACAATTGAAATGTCTTTGAACTTCTTTCTAAAGCATACAAATATACAAATCATAACATCTTTAACTTATTATTAATAGTAGATTATGATAATGTGGACTCACGACTACGTTTGGAGTGACAATCATATGGACCGTACGCTTGACAAGCCCTCCGCGCACTTTCCAATCAGTTCTTTCAATCTGACGAATAATATTATCACTCCATTGCGGAGCTTTCAAGTGTCGACTTATAATTGGTTTTCCATTTCTTCCTCTTGAGCTGAGAGGTTCACCATTCTTATCGCGAAAATATGCGTAAAGAGAAACTGAAAACCCGAGTGCATGAAGAATCTCATGTTTCACAGTTGATAATAAAGTTTCTAAATCTTGAGGTTTTGTGGAAATAGAATTTGGGCACAGATTTGCGTGGCCTGCAATTGGTCTGTGAAAAGCATAGTATTAGTGAATAAAAGTATATAAAGTGTTGATAATACCTGTCGAGACCAGTCTCTTGCTGACAATGAGCCGCATACGCCACTGTATGTCCCTTGTTGCATCTTTCAGTTTGCATTGCGCTCACATAGAAGACAAAGTCTGCGCTTTCGATTCCATTTCCAATTTGTGGCCATTTATTTCCGGGTTTATGTAATTGACAATTTCTTCCATTAACATCACATACACGACAATGCTTTCAATACAAAAAGTTTTATAATGTCAATATATATGTAAATCAATTGATAGCACTGTAAATAAGTTACCTCTAAGTGATCGTCTGGTACGACAACTTCACCACAAGTTGTAATATTTTCACACTTTTCAACACAATACTGATGCGGTGCATCGGAAGCCGGAAAAAATGCCTGATTGTTAGGACATTTGCTAAGTATTGAAAATGATTTATAAGTTATTCGCAAAACTGAATGAATAAATGGTAAAATTACCGGTTGAGACGTATGGGAACATGTAGTGGTTTGACAAATAAAGCTTTTTCCCAATATTGTAAGGCTTGAGGTAGTACTGTATTCTAGTTATACATTAAAGTTAACTTTATTTTATTCAGTTATAACTCATCTTTACGTACATTTATTATTAAAAACTTCTCGATTGGAATTTTCTTAACGCTTTGGTCGTAAAATACTTTAATTCTGAGCGATTGGTCAGCATTTCTTTTATTTATTACATGTCGTGATTCCAAATAAACGTGAGATACCTGTCAATAGAGACATTTTAAGTGTCTTTTATTAAATTCATTTTTCAATTGCAGAATCAAAGAGTCATTTCAATCATGTTTTCATAAAATAATAACAGAATTCAATAACTCTTTAATTGATTTTTCATTCAATAGAAACTGAAACATGAGATGAAACACAATTGACATTTGGTTTTGAGTTAATTATAAGAAAATAGTATTTATTGAAAAGAATAGTTAAGAAATAAATGTTGAAATGATAGAAAAATGGAAATAATTAATAAATAAATGAATGTTTGAATACCTGATGAGTTGATGGCGGGATATGTGAGCACTCGTGTGCTTCCAATGAATGCCATTTAAATGATATCACAATTAAGTAAATGTGAATTACTTTATATATCATATTATTTTTGAATAATTCATTAGCTCTCACTTTAATATATTATTTATTTAAATATTTTCAAATCTCTAAATAAAGTCCATAACAATCATATTGACATTTAGTGAGACTCACAGTTCAGACATGTGTATAAACAATACAATACATAACGTAATCATCGTTTTTATATAATTAAATCCCTGTTGAAGTGACAATCATTTCAAACTATTTTCAATTGTAATTCAACTCAATTATTGATTAGTTTTGAAAAATTTGATTGAATCAAAAAATATTCACTTGAATATAAACTATTTTTAGCCACTTTTTGATAGTTTACTGAATGTGTTTCGAATGGATTGAAAATGTGAAATATAAATATTGAAATAGAGGAAATTGCATAATAATGTTTCCAAAACTTGCCTACACAACTCTCACACAACTGTGTTGTCTCAGCTGCTCTTATCATAATATTAGTTGTGTTTCAAATAAAGATGCTTTAAAGATATCGCAATTTTAATTGCAATAAAATCCACATATTTATTCAATAAACTTATTTTTATATTCAGAAATCACTTACAATTCAAAGCTTAAACTTAAGCTTATAAAAGTCGTATCGATCCAACATTTCTTCGCTCAGCTTTTGGCTAAATATTGATTAAAGCCTTTCTATTCTGACTTCAAACAAATTATTTGTAGTTTTGCTTTGAAAGCTTTGAACACTATTTGTCTGTTTGAAAAACCTTCACATTGAGAGTAAGACTAATGATCAATGATTTGATTTAAGTTATCAAAACCAAACTTATCAAAAGTGCATTCAAGTGCTTAAGTATTTAATACTGTATAGTATTTCAAGTTATTAGAGTCAGAATCGCTTTTTTAAATGTTAAGGTCTTTTGAAAAGTTTGCAAAATCTCAACTTTAAGCTAAAAGTTATTTCATTATATAAGTTATAGAGAGAAATATGTCTAGAATTGGAATCGCTGTCTGTTCTCTCAATCAATTGGCTCTTGATTTTGATGGAAATTGTAAGAGAATAATAGAGAGCATCAATGAAGCCATCAATTTGGGCGCTTCCATAAGAGTTGGTCCAGAACTTGAAATACCTGGTTATGGCTGTGAAGATGCCTTTTATGAAATGGATACTACTTTCCATTCGTGGCAAGTTTTGGGTCAAATTATAAAACAAAACTTCAAAGATATTCTCATAGATATTGGTATTCAATTCTTCTAAATCTTCAAATCAACTCAACTTATAAAATGTATGCATTATTTTTCCAATAAAGGAATGCCAGTCTTGAAAGATTCCGCTCTTTATAACTGTCGTGTTCTTCTCCTCAATTCGGAAATTGTTTTGATTCGTCCGAAAACAAAACTAGCATTGAATGGAAATTACAGAGAGAGTCGTTGGTTCACCACTTGGGACGACGGCTCTAAAGGGTTATTGACGTGGTTTAGCTTACCATCATTTATCACTCAATTAAACGGACAAATGAGGGCACCATTTGGTGATAAAGCTATTTTGGAAATACCTGTACCTGCGCTTCAAACTTGCACTAAAGATCAAAACAATTTATCAAATTGTATGGTTAGCACCACTTCTATTAGAATTGGTTTTGAGATTTGTGAAGAGTTATGGCATTCAGACGCACCGCATATCAACTTATATGGTAGAAGAGGGTGTCATATAATACTAAATAGTTCTGCATCTTATTGGGAGATTCGGAAACTTGACCGCGCGCTTAATCTTATGAAAACCGCAACTTTCAAATCCGGTGGCGTTTATGTGTTTTCAAACCTTGTCGGCTGCGACGGAGGCGGAAGACTATGTTTCTATGGTCGCAGTCTAGTAATGATGAACGGAGACCTCCTCACTATGACTACCTCAAAGGAAACTCTGTTTAATGAAATACAAACAGCGATTGCTTTTATCGATCCAAACGATATCACGCAATACCGATTGTCCAGTAATATAAGAATTCAAAGCCATAAATGTGTCGGAAGTAATTTAATTTTTGACGCTTTCAAAGCAAACCATTACAATTCTATTGTTATAGATATAGGTCAAGTCACAACTATAGATATTCTCAATTTCAATCTTTTTAAGACTACGCAGACAAAGCACATTCCAATTTCATTCAATCAATTAAATCTAAAACCAGAGCAGGAAATAATGACTTATTGTTCACTTTGGCTCTGGGACTATATTAGGCGTTGTATTAAACGAGGTATTCAAGGCTTTATCGTTCCATTGAGTGGAGGCTTAGATTCCAGCTCTGTCGTATGTCTTGTATATTCTCTCTGCACTTTACTTTATTATCAAATAAGCGAATGCCATAATAAGCAGATCTTAGAATATCTCAGTTTTATTTTCAAAGATCAGAAACTTGTAGAGAAAATTCGTTCGCCAAAAGATATTTGCAATAAATTGCTGAAATGCTGTTATTTGGCCACAAGATATTCAGGAAAGGATAGCTATGAGAGGGCTTACAATCTCGCAAAGGCTGTGAACTGTCAGTTCATTTCTCATAATTTTGACGACATATTCAAATTGATTCAAAATACAGTTCCATCTGAGAAAAAAGCTGATGACACAGAAGTAAGTTTACAAGAACAGAATGTTCAGGCGAGGCTCAGAATGGTCTTAACCTATTACTTAAGTGAAGGCAAAAGACTAGTTTTGGCGTCCGGTAATGTTGATGAGGCTCTTGTCGGCTATTTAACAAAATACGATTGTTCTTCAGCTGATCTCAACCCAATCGGTTCTATTAGTAAAACAGATTTGAAACAATTCATGCAATTCTGCGAAGAAATTATTCCCGATTCTAAAGATATTATTGATAAAATAGTTAACGCAATTCCGAGCGCGGAATTGACGGGAGAGAATCAGACAGACGAAGAAGACTTAGGATTAACTTATGACGAGTTAAGCATTTTTGGCAAATTAAGAAGAGGCCAATTCGGGACTTATGGCCCGTACGGAGTCTTCTGCAAGATTTGGGAAGAAAGACAAAGTTCTCACATTAAATCTATGATTAAAGGCTTAACTGATACAACTGATCCTGAATTTATAGCTAAAAAAGTTAAGCGATTTTTCACTCTTTATGCAAACAATCGACACAAACAAACTGTATTAACTCCAGCTCTTCATTCAGAAACCTATTCTCCGGACGACAACCGTTTCGATCACAGACAGTTCTTATTTAATAGTGAATGGAAGTGGCAGTTCTCACAAATTGACGCCAAAGTCAACGAAATTCGTTCAAAAGCAAGTCAATGAAACCAAAGTTTATGTCAACTTTAAAAAATTATAACAATAAAATTCATTCAACTTAATAATGAATGTTCTTTAATATAATTAAATATAAAAAAAACAATAAATCGCGATATGTTTCTTAAATGATATCTAGAAATATTTTATTTTTGTTTATTATCTTTACTGTTGTCGTCAACTATTACTTCCATAGTTTTTTTACCAATAAGTTCAAGAGTATTGAGAGTGTAATCAACAAATCCTAAGTTAAATTTACTTGAATTACTGGCTTTTTCATTGTTTTGTTGATCAGCAGCAGATTTGGTGTCATTTTGATTGTCATTTTCTTCATTCCCTTTATCTTTTTTGATGAATTGTGCCATTTGTTCAGGTGTTGGCGCACCAATTGCTGAGTCTACGACTGAACCGACATTTCCAACTTTTAAATAAGAATAAACGTTAATTCAATGTTTGAAACACATAATTATAATGGAATTCATACCGACTTGACTTGTGATTGTGGCAGCACTTGAAAGTATACTTTTCGGATTCAAAGACCAATTGGACGCATGACTTACTGTTGTGGAAGTGGCAGAAACTGCGGCCGACTTTATGTCAGTCAACCAACTATTCCATCGAGAATTATTGGGAACACTTATATTCGCCAATTTGTTGAGCACTTCAGACTTTTTATCATCAGAAACACTCGTTTCTTCTTCTTCTGTCTTAATTCTATCAGATTTTCTCAATAATTTTCTTCCTCTAATTATTGTCTGTTCTGTACTTTTGTCTTCATTAGTATTTTCAAGAATTGTTTCGTTTTTATTTTCTGATAAGTTTTCATCAAATTTAAAATCTATTTCAGAACTAATCGATTGATTTGTGTTTTTTAGTAATTCATTATCAAAAGTAGACGTTTGAGAAACGTTTGATTTATTATTATTCAAGTTCTCAACTATTTTCAACTGTTTATCAACTTTTTTCGATAATTCACTCCTCTCTTCGTCTAAATTGAAATCTTGGTTTTGATTGACTTCTAAATTATGAGATTCAAAAATATAATTAATAAAACTATTGCCCAAAAAATACAATTATATAAGGCTTTAATTGCTGGAGAACTGGAGACACTATTATTGTAAATGAGGCTCATATTTGACTACAAACTATGATTAAAGTGTTAGTGATCGCAATAAATGCAATCAATGGTGAGTTAATTCTCTTGACTTGAGAGCAAAGCCTTATCTATACGTTAAATATGATATTAATAATTACCAAAAGTTTGTTCAACTCGATTCAAGTCATGTTCCGTTTCATCTTTGGCTGCATTCCTATTAATTATCACTTCATTATCACTTATTTCATGTCCAATTTGTGAACAATTATCAATGTCTTCGTGAGTGTCTTCGTGAGTGTCTTCGTGAGTGTCTTCGTGAGTGTCTTCGTGAGTGTCTTCGTGAATGTCTTCGTCCGCACTTTCAAATGCCTCGTCATCTGATTCTTCACTCGAAGACATTTTTTATTAATAATCACTTATTTTCTTAAAAACAAATGCTATTTATGTAAAAATATTTGTAATGTTTAGAAATATAATGAAATGAATGTAAAGTTATTTTAATACGTGTTTACATAAGAGTTCAAATCATATGGAATACTAATATTGCCTCAACTGCTGACTTGTGAGTTGTGAAACAAATAGAATGTTCGCGCGCTTTGCTTAAGTGCATTACTTAAGTATTGTTCAATTGTTGCTGTTGTTCCACAAGAGAAAATGCGTTCATTTTTATTATTCAAATGAAAAATGAATTACAAAAGTCTTAAAGTAATGCAAGTATTAATTATGATAAGAGAACACACGCTGTCTTATAAGTGAACAACAATTCAAAGTTCATACGAAGTTCATGGAAGTTCATAACCTTCATTGGAAGTTATTTTTGTTATAAAATCGATGCCCTCAACATCATCTCAGTGTTCGGCATATTTTAAGATAATTTATTTTTCACTCATAATAAGATACTTATAATTGAAACATCAATTGATTAAAAAATCAATTAATTGTAGTGAAAATTTAATACTTAATACCTTAGAATGAGTTTTTGATCGACATTTGAATTTGGATTAAACTTAATTATTTGATGTTTATTTTATGACTTGATTTGACTTTGGATTTAACTTTTGAATTGCTATTAATAAAAATTTGAAACACGAATATTTTTCAAATACATGCTTAAGAAATTGATAAGTTTGCTTAAGCTAAACATGCGTACAGGTTTATTTGATGAATGCATTGAATTTGCGCACAATTCAATCAAACATTTGAGCTATAGCTCAGTTTACTTTC
>JAQFZT010001479.1:0-15027 GCA_034696325.1 Camisiidae sp.
GTTTGATTGAGCTCATTGTTATTTAAGGTCTTTTCAAACTTTTTGCTTTGTCAATGAGTCTAATTTTACAGTACAGTGTACAGTACAGTACAGTACTTGCCATAATCCGATTTCCAGACTGTAATATTATTAATATTACAGTCTGGCAATCGGATTATGGCAACCCATCGATATATGAAACCCATCAATATTTTAGTTTGACTTTGAAAAGTAATGTCTATTCAATTGGAATTGTTACGAAAAATCCTTAATTGTTTGAATTTGATCTATTTTGGAATGGATTTTAGGAACAATATCAAGAATGTTAGTTCTGATAGAATAGCATTTACACTCTCTTCTCTAATTCTATTCAATTATAAATAGACTATTGTATTTCTCGTCAGACTGTCTGCAAACTATCACTATTGCTTGAAGTATCCTATTATTGTCATGACATAAAAATGTTGTCGAAGCATATCTAGAGTCAATTATTCTCTTCAACCAAAAAGTTGAGCTATTTTTCCAAATGAAAACTCAAAAATTTCCTGTAAAAGACAAACATCTGTCTTATTAATACACGAAAGAAGAAGTCACCATTAGCTCAATATTGTATAATGAGAACCATTTGATGGACTGGGAATCTGCTAAAGTACTAAAAGTTTGTGTCTGAAAGGAAATGACTATCAGAGGATATAATGAAACATTACTATTAAATAGAGAAAACGGTCAATACATCAACAATATATGGAATGCAGTTATAGAAAAGCAGACATAATGTTTTCAACTTTTGTTGTAAAATTTGAACTTCATTTTTAACGTCTAGTTTTGTATTCATAGAATTTTTCGTTTCCCTGACTAACACTTCTGTTGAAGTCGAAAGCGCTAGAAATTAGTCTTTAACTTAAAAAGAAATAGATTTTTCACTAAGAAAAAGAGTTAAATTAAACCATTCATTCAAACGTCTGTCTTCTCTTAGATTGAAAAAGATTCACGTTTTGAAGATTTTAATTGAACCGAAATTTAAATTTTTGAAAGCATTTACTAAACAATAGAATAAAAATAAAATTTATAAACTCAGGAAATTTGATTTTGACATTAATGCCCTTAATTAGTGCTTCGAATACTGTAAAAATTTAGAAAATTAGTTAAATTGTTTTGAACTTAAAATAGTAATAAACTTGAAATAATAAACTTTTGCTACTATAATATAATAAGAATTGGAACGTAATCTTGCATACAATCAAATAATGACTAAATTGAGTTGATTGAGATAAGGTTAGGTTAAATTGAGAGATTGAGGCGGCTTGTGTAGCGGCAGGTTCGAGTAGTGGCTCGTTAGCTAACTTAATTCTCGAGAGCCATAAAGGTTAAGGGCTCAATTGAATATTTGGTCACCTGCTCCAACACTAAGGACCTCTTTCAGAAATATTGCTCAATATCATCAAAGTTGGGTAAATACTAAAAGAGTTCCTCTCAAGTTATACTAAAGTTATTCTTATATTCTTAATTACATTATGTTTAGACACAATACGAGTTGCCAAATTGCGGATTCAAACTTCTTTCTTTATCAAACGTTCTTTTTTCATAAAAATTCTGATCAATCATTCAGAAACTTCAATGTTGTCAGTTTGTTATTAGTTTGTGTAACGTAAAAATAATAATAAAATTTCTTCTATTTTCAAAAATCGAGAATGAATTGACTGTAAGGAAGTAATAAGTTTAAGGTTCACTTCATTTCGTCTAAACTCACTTCGTCTAAATTGAACCCTGTTTTCAATCCCTTTATTAATTGTCAAAAAATTATCTCATTCTTGAAAATAAACTAAAACCTAAAGAAATTGAATGAAATATACGGAGTATATAGACTTGTTTTCTCTTTGAATTCTCGTTATTTTTTACATTATAGGTTAGATACCAAAGCTATTCCTAAAGACCAAACCTCACAGACTAAATGATACCTGAACTCGAATTTTTATAATGAAGTAAAATAGCATTTGAGAAAGTCTGCTCTAGTCATAAAACATTTGAGTTATTCAAACTCTTATCTGATAGAAACTCCATTCAAAAACTTGAGCCTTAGTCTAAACTTTTACGAACTCTTTCAAACAATAACAAGTTTGTAAAAGTTTAAACTTGATATTAGTTTGTATAGAAAATATGTATCAATTACTGTCACTCAATCATTCAGTAAAAATAATTCAATAGTTTAATAAGAGTTAATCAAATGAAATATTTGTGTAAATTATTGTGAATTATTGTATTTATTGTGAATATCAAGGAATAAGGACTGGATCCAGAATTTGAGAAATTTTTTATTTGATTATAACTTTAGAAATACAAAACCAATTCAAATGAAATTTTCAGGTTTTAAATAATGATATTTGAGAAAAATTATGAAATTAATTGATCACTGATAGGACTCCATTATCTGCTGCTTTTCTCACTTTTGTCTTGAGACCACTCATTAGGTTCTGGCATATAGTTATTGGCATTTTTTTGAGCTCAAACTTTATTTTTCTGATTAATTCTTCAAAATTTTTTGGTGTCCAATCATTTTTATAGACTCTAAAACTAATCTCAAACTTCAGCATTAATGAGATTGTGTTCGTGTTCTGGATTTACAATTAGATTAAAATAACGATAAAGAATCTGATATAGACTTTAAATTTTTTGTTAGAAAAAACCCTTAATAAGTGTTACAAATTATGATCTGAAATTTAAGTCAATTTATTTCATTGTTGAAATCAGCATAACTTTGGGCGTAATTATATTCAAGAAAACTAACAAAACCCTAATGAGAATCGTGAACAGAAATGAAATTTTTTTCTGGCAACGAAACAAATATGTAAAAATCGAAGTTTGATTAAGTTTTTGTTATCCTTTGTTTCCAACGCAATTTAATTTCTTAAAAAAATATAGATTAGTGAGCATTTGTTCTACATTTTATATTATCATAAAAATATTCAATTTCCTCTCTTTTTCATTAAAAATAGTATGAATAACATTTTGAATATCCCTTGAGAAAAATATGCGTCACATCATTGCCTTTGAAAAATCAAGTTTTTTTTCAGTTCATAATTAAATGTGCACAAAGCATATGACCAAAAATCGATCACAATTTCTTCTCTTTTAATAACTTTGTATATGAAACAAGAGAAAAAATCTGATTGTTTTCATGGAAAATTAATTACGAAAAAAAGTCAATCGTCAAAAGTGAGCTTTGAATCAAGCTTTCGAATTGAAGTTTGAGTAATCATTGTTAAGATTTTTGAGAATTTGAAGCCCTTCTCATATAATGTTATTATAGTAAGACTTTTTCACAGTTCTGTTATTCCTATTGACTTCTACAAAAAAAATTCAATCTTCGGATTGTGTTAAATGGAGTAATAAAACTGATAAATTTTCCTTCAAGATTACTGAGATTTAAGTCTTTTTACTCATACTATGGCAAAAATGCAGTAAAAGATTTTCATGAAGATTCAAAAAGTTATTCCATGTATTTTTCAATAATACGATTTATGTTTTGAAAAGTATTATTTACTGAAGATTCCAATTACAATAGTTGACTTTAAAGCTTAAAATATCTAAATAGACTTTTCCATTTGTCATTCTTTGATCCACACACTTAAAACAATTGCTTCAATAGCACCGACATTTAAATTTGTTTATTTAATATATGTGAAAATCACGATTCTTTTGCTGAATTATTTTTGAATTCCCTCATGAAAACTCAATGAGACAGATGAATAAATACATAGAATCAAAATTGGATCGGAATCGGGAAACGGGAAAACGGGATCGAGTTTTTAATAGCTGTACAAACTTAGAAAGTTTTTAAATGTTTTAATTTTTAAAAATTTATTAATATTACTATATATACTGTATAAAACATAAGTTTAAAACATGTTTTTAAAACTAGGTATTAGTTTAACCAAAAGCTCAATGAATGTGTAATTATTTTTTGAAAATTATTTGATGTTGATTTCATACATCATACAAAACAATTAATATGTTTAGTTTTAGTATTAAGAGTAAGGAAATCGTAAATTTACTTTGTATGCAAGTTCAACAATAAATCGTATCAATTCAACTGAATCGCCTCTTTCTAATTACAGTCCAACCCGTTTATAGTGAATCCCGGTTATGGTGAAGGCTACCTTCAGAACCAAATTCTATATCATATATAAATTGAGAACGTTTATAGTGAATCCCGGTTATGGTGAACCATTTTGACCGCACGGACTGATTCACTATAAGCGGGTTTGAATGTACTTCATTACATAAGTAATTTATTCAAATCTATAAATGGAGGATAAATTTATTCTGATGGCAACATAAAGGTTCTTATCTAACGCTTTGTGTCTATCATAAGCACTGCATTTTTTCGAATCGAAACCTTATTTTCCAAAACATTAAACATAAGTTCTTTTGTTGGCCTTTTATAATTAATTATAACTAATTTGTATTTAACACTATCATTATATACTGTAAATGAGCATTTTTTATGAAGCACAACAAAATCCAAGTAAGAAAGTTGTTCTCAATTAACTTATATCTTCGTTATAAATCAATTTATTGTTAGTCAATGTAAAGCAAATTGTCGTCATTTAATTATTCATAATGTACTGCATCTATAGAATCAACTTGTTTTGAGTCTTATACAAATTAGATTAAAAGTCAAATATAAATTCTATAATATGAGACTATAATTTCTTGCAACTTTTCAAATCAAGTGAAAGTATTATTCTGTGCTCTTATTTGTAAATAACGAATAAATTTCATATAATGAATCGCTTAGAAAATTGATTGAGTTTCCACTCTAATGAATATAATATTATGTTCATTATTCATCTTCATTATCTATAATTAAAATATTAACCGCTATAAAATTGATGATTATTTACTTTTAACTTTGAGAACTAAGTTATTTTCATGTTTATTCACTTGAAAATGACTATAAGGATTGTTGAATTTAATGAAGCAAGCACTCAGCACTCACGCTTGAAGAAATTTGCACTCTCGACGCTCGCGCTAACGCTCGCCTTCACCGCCCGATCGATCAAACACTGCAATATGTGTACCACAGGATTTGGTATGGCATTCGTTTCAGTTGTTATTTGAGATCTTTTCAGTTTTGCATTGATAAAAGTGAATAAGATATTTAGAGTTTTATGATATTCTGACAGAGAATATTAGAATGCCGTAAGTTAATTATGTAAGCAGAAACCCCACATCAAATCGAAACACTCGGCTCTGGCGTTCACCAAACACTACAGCGTTGCGCATCATTAATTAAATTCACTAGGAATACAAAATCCATCGTTAGATACTAATCATTTATTTAATGCGTTTCATGTCAATAAATTCAAAAGAAGAACATTTGTCAACAAAAGTTTTATTTATGACTTTCGAAATGCTTCTAAAAGAAAGAGAATTCCTAATCTGTTTCAACTTTCAAAGATAACCCATTGAAAAATGCATGAACAGTATATTCAAATTATGATTCAACTCATTATACCATTCATAATATTTATTACTTTATAATGAAATGATGTTCTTATTATAAATGATAAAATAAGTTGAAACTAAACTTGAATATATTGTACAATTAGTGACTTAAAGACAATCCGTGAGATGAAGCATGAGGGAAACATAGAAGTTTAGGTGTTAGTATTTGAGTAGTGGTTATGAGTTGTTCAATCCTTCTGTAATGATGGATACTCATCAGGGATTCTCTTTAAGTTCCCTATCGTACAAAAGTTTTCATATGTCTGTTCCTTTTCATCCATTTGTATTCAATTTATCAAATTTCAGTTCATTATCAACTCTGTATACTGTATAGAAACGAGGGTTAATTCAAAATTAAAACAAACTTTAGTCTATGATTATCAAGTTTTCTCTTTCCTTTAACTTATTTTACAGATCAAATATAAAACTTTTATTCTCAAGTACTCTTTTTCTGAACAATTTATTATTAACTCTCATAAATCTTACGAACGAAAAGGAATAATAAAAATGTTTCATTATTTGATTTGAAAATCAGTTGTGAGTAGAAATAAATTTATCCTTTTTTTTATTTTTAAAAATCTCAGTCAATATTCAAATTCTTATTATATATATAGTTTTGTTTTCCCATAGGAAAAGCATTGTACATTTGCAGTTTTTAATGCTTTTCCTATGGGAAAACACTAAATCACAAATCAAATTCATTATAAATTTGACCCCATTATTTGCAGCCACATAAATAAAAAATTAAATCGAAAAAATAGTAAATTTACTTATGTATCAACACAAAAAGTAAAAATTACTACAGATGTTCCAGACCAAAATAATCCAGATCTAGAATTTATGTGAAAAGGCATTTATTGAATATATTCCCCAATGATGTCTTGAGTGGGCAAAATATCTCTACTCTATTAAGGATTTACTAAAATAAGAACTTTTATTCTTGTTTTTAGTCGGCTAGAACGACAAAAACATTAGAGCAACTATAAGACAACCAAAAGACTTAACTTTTATAGAATTTTTTTAAGGTGAGGTACAGTAACTCTACTCTCTATTGTTGTTTATGAGTTCTCTTCGAAATTTCGAGATATTTTAAATCACACAATGAAATTGTCATTTTTACTGTTAGAAGAGCTAAAGTGGCCTCAAATTGCTTTTCCATGAAATTTATTTTTAAAAATTGTCTTTTTAACTTAATAACAGAACATTACTTCTGAATAAAAGATAAAAAAAACAACATCTGAACATCTCAAATAATACTGTATATTCTCGAAAAGAATTGAAATTTTTTGGTCACTATTCATGAAATTATTCAAAACTAGTCAGTTATGCAGTCAAAACTCATTCAAAGCTCATATCAATCAAATTCCGGAAATTAAAAAAAATTTTAGGAATTCTATAAATCTTTTAACTAACGAATTATAAAATCGAAATCATAACTTATTAGTAATGAATGTTACTTTGAGTTTGATATCTAATCAAATATGTTATCAAAATAAATAAATGAAGGAAAAACTCATTTCATGATCTCAATTCATACTTCAAACAACAAGAGTAAAAGTTATTAAGAAAATTGAGAATTCTTTGATGAGTTGGTTCTGTTTGAAACAAGATATACTAGTATTGATTTCTTTTTATGATCTGAAAAGATATTAAACTCAGTGTTGTTGTTGACAAAACTGAATTAATCTTTGAACTAAACTTACCTACACTTTAAAAAAATTGTTACGTACAAACGTAATCCCCTTGTCTTATCATAATCATAATCATCATTTTTATTTCGGCCTTAAGTCTTACATGTCTTACTTCGAAAAATACAAATCAAAAGTCGAAAAAAATTTTAGTTAAAACACAGAATTAATTCTTTTACAAAACTATTAACATTATTCTTATTTCTTAAATTCTTTGGTAGAGTTAAGCAGTACTTATAAAGAAGTCTTTGTCAATGAAATGAATCCTCGTTTTCCGAATAACTGCTTTAAAACCATTTCTTGATTCTGTAAATTTCACTCCATTTAACCACTCAGTAGGTAATCATCTTTACATCTTATTTTTTGCATTATTATCAAAGCATTTTTCTCGCGTCTTTTCTCCAAGAAAAATGAACACTTAAGAGCTTTTATAGTTTTGGCAACGATTATCACATCATCGATTATCGTATATTAAATTCGCATGTTATCGACTTGTGCATTATAAACTAATCAAGTATTGTATATATACTGTATTTCACTATAATATTGTTGGAAAAACTGCGTCATGTTAAGAGACTCCAAATTTAGGATGACTTTTTAAAGTCGATTATCTCGATGTTGCCAAAGAGTCTAACGGCTGATTAAATTGAAAAATATGAAACAAACAATAGTCCATGGATTAAAAATGTGCCAAAGGACTCTATGACAAAGTCTCCAAATAGATTTTAGAAAAATTTAAATCATCAAAACTTCATGTTAATTTACGAATTTTTTTCATTCAATAGGTTCAATAGCTTTAGTTATAAGTGAATGAATTTACTTTTTATCTTTTACCGTTCAGTAGATATGATTTTTTCAATATTTTACCATTTTTATTTTTTCTACGACCCCTTACAATATATTTATTAAATATTGTGGTCATAAATCTTACCTCTACTCATGAGAAAATTTTCAGAATAATCTGAAGACAAAGGGATTTTATCTCTTATTTTGATGGAGACTTTTTCCAGGATTCCATTGATATAGAGTATTAGATTTACTTATATTTATATTAAAACACTGGGAAATCTCATTATTTGAAAAACTTCATGAATGGGCGAAAGGATTATAGAAAAATGAGTTATTTATACATAAATATACACAAAAAATTTCATTTTGAACAGTACAGTTAGTCATTTTTCAGAATTAAAAATGTCTTGAGGCATATCTTTCTAACCTCTGTTTGATGGCTGAAAGCAGAGTTTTTGAGGCCACAGACCACACACTTTCATTGCTCCTATTATGTGATAATTTTATCCTATATTCATATTATTTAATATTAATTCTTAATCACATCCATCTGTTATGTGATGTCAGTCTTGTGTGTCAGTCTGTTTTTGTTATCTGAATATTTCATGATCAATATATGAATCCATAGAAATGTTTCTCTTTATAGAAGAGTCTGGTATTAGACAATAAAGAGTAAAATTAGATTTTTCTATCAATTCAATGCAGTATATGTTCATTTGAATAGTTATTGTCCTTTAAACACAATAACATACTGTGTTTAGCATTGAATTGTTGTTTTCTTCATCAAATAATTATTCGGTTACTTTATTTATGATAAATTTAACAAAAAATTAACAATATTTTCATTTAAAATCTATAATAAATCAATAAGATATAGAACAACAGATTACAGTGTAATTTTATATAAAATTATTTCAATTTCAAATATTTCCAATTTATTTCAATTTTCAACCCTTGAATCTCAATCACTTTAAAAGCACTTTCTAATCATTTAAAATATGTAGATCTTTATGTTGAGAGAAAACATACCTTTAGCTCAAATTTGAAAAGCTTCATAAATCTCAAAAAATTAAGTATAAGTTTTAAGTTTAGTCCTCATCAAGTTCTCAATTTTGTCAAGTTCTTAACTCTTTGATAATCATTTGTTTTTAGAATGAATTGATAGTAAAGTCAAGTTTTTAAGTTTATATTCAGTGAAAATTGAACTTAAAATCATTGAATTGCAAAATGAATAAAATATTTTCAAGATATAATTTATGGCAAAAAAGTTTAGTGCTTGACATTCGACTTTTTAAACTGAAACTATCAAAGATTATTAATTTTATCTTTTAGAATATCATAAAAGTCTTTTTCCAATTTTGAAGTATTAGTTATTGATGAAAGAAATTTTGGTGAAATTCCTAGAAATTCTTAGATATTCCTAAGATATAGATCAGTCCTTTACAGACTTTTTCGGCTAAAGAGCCAAAACTTGTTCTTAAAAGTAATTAATTTTTCAAATATATTAATGTTTAATGTTTAAATTTATTTTAATGTTAAGTTTTGACTTAAGAGCTTTATGTTATATATTTTCTGAAATGTTTCGCGAGCCAGAACTGGTATAGATTAAACTGCAAAACAAATTCTATTCCCAGACCTTATTATAAAATAATACTCTTTGAGAAAGTAAAAAATTTCGAAAGGAGTCGAGTTGATAACATAAAGCATGATTTTTATGAATTCATTCTTAACAATGATTTATTTGTTTATTCTCTAAAATTACAAACATCTACACTATTCTACTCATGAGTAACTTTTGAAAGCTGGTAATCGTTAAAAATAATCAGTATATAAAGAGAGCTCATCCAAAAACTGGTAATACTGTAAACAAGTAAACAAGTCTTTAGATGATCGAAGCTTCTGTGGACAATACTATAGTGAAATTTTCCCTCAAATATTGATGTTTTTGAGTTACATTTACCTTATTTTAAGTTCAAATAATGGCAGGTCTATTGCGAGCGTTGACAATAAACAGAAAAAACTTTTTGGCTTCTTTCCGAAAGTTTTCATTGAGCCAACAATAGACAAATGGATTCCAGCAGACAGAAGACATGGCCAACCAATGACATGACAAAAATATGCTGAAATTAGTAGACTTTGTGATACCGAAGTCTAACAGGAGGTAATAGACGTTGAAGGGAAACCAACATAAAGCAAAAATGGTAACGACTAGTATAAGCATAATAATTCTGCGTCTCTTTTTGCCAGACATTTGCCTTCCTCTGTCTTCTGTGACTTCGCCGACTCTGCCCTGTGATAAAATAGTTATCGCGATTCTCGAGTATATAATTCCAGCACAAGATAATGGTATTATATATTGTGTCACAAACGTAACGAGCGTTAAGATTAAGCGCAAATTGAAGTGACTTTCAGGTAAACTCGTGTGACACCTACGAATAACTCGACCAGGAGTTTCGAATTCTACGATAGAATTGAATACTGTATGTGGAATCGAGTGAAGCGCTGATAAAAACCAAATCATAGCAATGATTATTATTAAATTGACGGGAAATTTATTTTCAGATCTGACTCCATGTCTTGGTCGGGTTCGATAAACAGCTCTCCATCGGTTGATAGCAATCACAGCCATTGTAAAACTCGATACATAAACACAGTTCGCCTGAACAAAGGATACTAATGTACAAAAAAATTGGCCAAATATCCAATCGGTTAATATGATGTCAACAACAGTGAAGGGAATGTTGAAGATTGTCATAAGTAAGTCAGAAATAGCCAAAACTCCTATAAGAATGTTAGTGGAGTTCCGCATATTTGGCTGAAACGCTATCGTTTTACAAACAAGTGTATTACCACATAATGACACAATCACTATCAGAGAATATGAGATTGTTATCAATGTGTTCTTCAGAATCTTATTCTCGGGTTCAACTTTACTAGAATCTGTTTCATTCGATCCAAAATTCAAATCATATGTTTCATTAAAAAGTGATAGAATGTAACTCAGATTTTGAATATCAAAATTCATTTTTTCAACTTTATTCCACTCAAATAATTTCGCTTTATTACTATTTTACTATTGTTTTCACTTCAAATCTTATATCACTCGAACAATGAATCTTTTAAACTTTGAAAAAATTTAATTTCTCGCTTTCGAACAGACGAGTGAGAAATGCTGGAGAGAAGACGTGAACATAACTGCTCAAAAAGGAGAAAGTATTATATTTTTATATACTTTGCGCAAATCCAATAACTCTCTTACGCATAGATCAATATTATAGATGCTTTTTTCGATACGAATATAATTCTTATGTCATCACTAAATTAAATATTGCTCTCATCCTAATCTTCAAATTTTTATAATTACTTTTTAAATATAAGACATTTTTCAAAGTATAACTATAACTATCATTTTGTATTTAACTTTCATTTGACCTTAACTTCAATAGTATTTTCTTGAATTATGAATACTTTTGGGAATTATTCTGTGAAATACTTGAATATGACACCAACTTTTTTATATTTCGTCTGAATAGAAACCTAATCTAGAAGAGTAGAGACTCAGAAATGTCAAATAACATGTAGAATTTGATGCTCAAAGATGTGGTTCAAGGATAGAGAAACAGATACATTCAACATATGCTCACAAATAGATGAACAGATTAAAAAAATTAGAGCTTGAAATTCCATATATTTCAAAATATTTGTTGTGGTACACGAATGGTTGAATAAGTTTTTGATTAGACGATAGAGTTTGTGATGAGATTTATGAAACTTGTTTTTAAGAATTTAAAGAAAAAATTTCAGGACTAATAGACAACGAGAATTAATATTGAGTTTCAATGAATACATATCTCTACAAAATCTTAGATTCCATTCCAAACACATTTAAAGGCGGAGTTTGACTTTTTTTGGTGAAAATGTATTATAAGAGTTAAACCTATGAAAAGATGATGATCGCGAATACCAATATTCTGATCCAATGGTGATTATTTCCCAGGAGACAAATAATGATGAAGTGACACACATTCTAATTATCCCAACCAGTTCTAGCTTAGTCTAGATTTCATTTTATTTCATGTCATATTATTCCCAATTGTAAATAATGAAGAGAACTTTTGTTTTGAAAAATTCTCGGTTTAGTGAATCGAAGTTGTAAAAAATGATTTGTCTTTAAAGCTGCAACAAATGATATGAGCCTTTTATCAAAAATCATGTCGTAGTCATTCTTTCAAAGAGAAGGCCAGTGAGTTAGTGGTGATTTTGACAATTCTATTTCAAGAAAAATATGTTTAGAATTGAAAAATTTGTTGCCAAAGGACAAAGTTATCAACTTTTTATATTATAAATCATTAAAAGAATGGGAGCTATAATTTAGAAAGCATACTATTCATCTTAAATGTATACTTTTAGAGCAAATTTGTTGGATTAGTCTTTAATGGTTTTGACAAATTCTCTCAACAAGACTTGGATAACAACTGGGGATTAAAATCTTAAAAGAGCTTAACAGTGCCAAAGTTACAAAATACTTTGATTCGTTTTAATAATTTACTAGTGTTTAAATATAACTGAGCCTATACTCAGCAATTTAAAACTGGATGAAAAACTCGTTAAGTTGTCATTTCATCTGTCAAATTAATTTCAAATCAGTTGCTCTCAAATAAGGTTCAAATTAACAGAAGAAAAATTTAAACATTTGATTTGAAGTTTTTAATTTTCAAATTTTAGGCAATATTTTAGACAATACTAAATGAAAATGTATGAACTGATGAATCTAAACCACTATTTAAGCCTCGACTTCGCCGATGAATCTTGACTTTTAATCTTGATATAGTAAGATCTGGCATAAGCAATAAAACTGAGAAATCAAGAACTCCTCTGGAAATAAACGCAATTCGTAAGTGTGGAGGCATTAATTCTTTTTAAGACAATATAATAAATATCTTTTAGTGTCTTAAGCCATGTGTTGTGCAAAAGAACTTTAATAAAACGAATAAGAACTTTAAGAATAAGAATTGTCTGTCACTATGGATATGGAACTCGTTGACAAATTTTTTGGACAAGCCTTTGAAAACAAGCTTAAAACAAAGTTGTTTATTTCCAATAGAGTATTTCATTTTTTATGACTTTTTACTCACAAAAATATAGAAAAGATTTCAAATAAATTTCAAGTTAGATGCTCTTTGAATGCAATATCATTTCGATACAGTCTTTTCAAATGTAAAGGTAAAAGTAAAGTATTAATATTAATGGGTGACAAACCTCCCGGATTGGAATCCTGGATTCGAGTAATCACTTCCAGACTGTGGTCAAATGGGAGGTTATTTCTTCTGTTTTTAGAAAGATATTCGGGAAAAATGATTAAATATGTGTTAACTATTATTGTCTCAAATGCTTTTATTGAGATAGTTTGAGGAATTTGTTATTTTTTGAAAGAAAAAATGGGTGTCAATCTTTAAATTGTAATGTCACGAATTCATTTTTATGTTACTTAAAAATAGATTTTTAAAAACTAGGCCTTAATTTTATAATTTCAAAACATACTGCAACTTATTTTCATTCAATTCTGACTGATATGAAAGGGTTCTTCCTTTGGAATATTTTAATCCCGGATTCGAGTTGAGTGTGGTCAACAACCGTATCTATATTTTATACTTTCAACAAAAAAGTTCTAAACTATTAAAAAAATCAATTACTATTCCTGACAGAATTTAAGTTGAATGGTAACGATTTTTTAAAACTAATTCACTTTTATAAATTAAAATTGATTTTCTCTAGAAATACTAATTCAATTAACTTGAAGTATTTGATGAAAAAGAATTTTTCGATATAATCTCGAATATAAAATCTTTGTTCTCTAAATGAAATCTCAATTTCATTTGATACCAACCGCTAAAAGTGAGGTTTAAAAGTCAATCATATGATATGAGATACACAAATGCATGACAAGAATTTAGTGAAACGCTAGAGGAATGTCAAAATAAATTTCCAAATAAGTTGGAGTGCATTGAATAAAAGATTTTGATAACATATTATATAAACTGTCAAAAATTGATGTTTTATATAGCGATCGCACTCAACAGTACTGCGATCGAATTCTTGTAATACATTCTTTTGCGTTGGAGAACAAAGTTTAACAATCATAGTGTGACAGTTGAATAGTGAAAGAGAAGAGCGATAGCCATTATATATCATAATAACTTTGCGAATATCTCAATAAATTTTTATTTTGTTCCACTTTATTGGTATGCAAACTGAGCCTTTCCTGCTTTACAATTCAAACCAAATATCAAAGTAAGCCAAATGTGAATCCATTTTAAAGCATAAGATTTTTAATCTTCAATTCTGTTCTTACATTTTCATTCACTACTTTCAATCATAGGTTAGAGTTCCGGGTTTTACGCCATTTCACTGTTAGCTCATCTGAAAGCTTCTAATCATAAAATGATGTAAACCCTTGAAACTCATCGTGAATACTATTTTTTATTAAGTTTTTCATGAAAGGAAAATTACATGTTGCAAAAAATATTCTGAATTTTTCTACGTGAGTCCAAATTATTAAAGCTAGAAAGCTGGACAAAGTTATAGTTAATGTTCAAGTGACTGCATTTATTCAAGTCAAATTCAAGTAGTATTGATTCTCTTATCCTAAGCGAAAGCGAAAGCTAAATGTATGAAATAATTTGGCAAAAGTCAAAGTTGAAAACTTTGATGATTAGCGAAAGTCAAAATTAGAGCTAAAAAACAAAATCAGCTGAAAACGAATTTGTTAAAAAAAAGTTTTCGGAAATTAGATAAAAGCTGCAAAACAAGGCAAAAATGTTTTGATATTCTCAACTTTTAAATGGTTTGATTTAAACTGAATAATTTGATTGAAAATTAGCGAAATTGAAAATACAATGCAGGTTAGTTTGAAAATGCTCTTAATCTACTGATTATTTCAGAAAATTTAAAGACTGATTCATTATCTCGACTGAATGAATAGCATTGAAGAAATTAAAATTAATAGTTTAGTTTCAAAAAGTAATACTAATTTTTGTTGATGAACGAGATCGACATTGAAAAT